>JAZGTI010007737.1:0-21182 GCA_036877585.1 Botia kubotai
GACTTTTACCTGTCCAACTTTGGCAAAGACAATCCTCAAGGAAGCTTCGAGTGTATCAACCAGTACCTCTCCAGGTAAGAAGTGATGGTCTATTTCATTATGGCTGATTTCACTGTTACTCCTTATTATAAACCAGCCGGTGTGTCTGATAGTTCTGGGACCTCTCACCTGTCGTCCCTGGGAACGATTCAAGACAAAATCACGGTATGTGCCACCAACGACTCCTACCAGGTGACCAAAGAACGCATGACCCAAGCAGATGAGGATACACGCAAAAACAGCACCAAATTCATCAAAGGACCATTTAGAGGTTGGTGACTGTGTTTGATGTGGCTTGCTAACCCAGGATAGAACATGGAGTAAGATAATCCCAGGGTTAAAAATGACCCTGGGGTAACAGTTTCAAGTGTGAATGGCACAGAAGGGATTGCAACAGGGTCTTAAGCTCTTTGCCCAGTTTAATTTAGCATGTGATGTATTTTCATTGGATTTCCAGTTGTTTCTGGTTCAAACAACCGGTTTACTGTAACCCCTGTTGAATAATTACACGGGATGAGGTTTTGTTTTCAGTTTAGATTTTCGGTTTCAATTTCACACGTTCAGAGTTTCTTGTGATGCATGGTTGGTTTAGACATCCCTGTGCATATAGCATATGCTACACCAGTTAAAAGCTTCACGGGACGTATGGATTAGGGTCAGGAGAGCGAGCAAGCCTAGTTGTGGCACACCCATGTCTCAAAGATTATAAGGATCTGTTACCCAAGTGCCCCCCATTGTGTTTCTACTGCAAAACCTGAAGGGACAAGACCAAGCTTAAAATCCTATTGTCACCTGCAGAAACAGCTGCACAGGTTGTTTAATGAAAGCAGGTATCACAGTTTAGAGAAAAAAGAAAAGGCCCGGAGGCCTTTTTCTGTGCGTCTTTAACTAACGCTCCACTCCAGCTCATTATATTTCCCCCCCATGCTAGACAAAACCTGTCTCTCAGCACCTGTTCTGCTGTCACGGCCTTCTGAGAGCCCCTGCTCTCCTAACCCCAGCTGGCCTCCACCACAGAACTGGAAAAGTCAGTTTCACCTCCATCGGGGGCAGTTGGGGAGTGGTCTGGGGCATTTGCATTTCACACAGCCAGAGGAAAAGATGGAAGGTTAAATAAAGAGAGTTTTGAGGAGGGCTTTGCAGCAGCAGCAGCTGGAGATCTGTGTGTGTGTGTGTGTGTGTCATCTAGATTTTTTGTAAATATGTTTCTGATGAATGGGGACAGATTTAAAAAAGATCCAGCTAAGTAGGTTCTAGTGTGTTGTGCTTTGAATGCAGGGTAGGCACAGGACCATCAATATTCAGTTCGATCCGAATGCAATGATCGGATGTCCTACTTGCCTGTCTTACCATGTAATTACCTTCTGCATACCTCTGTGTGCCGTGTTCATGTTTTTTAGAGAAAGCGTGGCTTTGGAGAGTGCTCTGTAGGATCTTATCCTTTTGAAGCTAGCGGGATCTGGCGCTTTCAAAGCTAGGTTGCTGTCGCTAACAACTCCAAAATCTTCAACCCTACCCTATAATGCGCCTAACTCGCAGCCTGGTAGAACCCACCCTGAAAAGTTCCACTACAGCCATCATTGCTCAACGTCTGTAACAAAACTCTCCACTTCCTTAAGTGCTACAAACTTTTCCACACCGATGGGAATTGTAATGCTCTTTTCCTTCATTCAGCTCATCCTCCATTTGTAGTTTTAGTCTGAGTTGTATGTGTGACAACCAAAGCTCATTATCCAATGACGTAAGAGTTTCACCCAACTGCTTGGTGACGAGGCACTGAAAGTCGGCATCTGGATCTGGTCCAGTCATCGGCACATGTTTAGTGAGGGAGAGCTAGTAAAGCTAAGTCAGAAGGATGGTTAAGGAGTTGCTAACCTTAATCGTTTAAACAGCTTTTAAAAGTTCTTTCTTAGACGTTTCCGCAGCTGCAGCGAATCATGCATGCATGCTTCTGCCATGCACTTGAAAGTATGCCGGGCTTGGATAATAAAGTACATGCTTTTGAGTAGTGATCAACTTACACGGGTTTTTCAGTGGCTTAGACAGTCCAAGCAGGGTAGCCGTTGGTGTTGTTGGCAAGGATTAGCACTTAACTTTTAGGTTCTACAATAAAAAATACTGTGGCTTTTAAAAACGTACGTTTCATCCATGTAAAGTGTAAAGACGCCAAGAATCGCATTCCAGAATTACATGACCAAAATTGGTCCCTTCCTGTCTGATTGATCTTTTTGTAAATGTCATTTGCATAGACGTGAAAGTCCAGCCTCGAAAGCCGGCCCCTTCAGCCCCCGACCCTGTTCCAGAGAGGAAGCAGACCACGCCCCTCAACCCAGCCAACACTATCCGCAAGTGCCTTACCAACAACCCCGTGTCCCAGCGGCCTTACCGGGACCGTGTCGTCCACCTGTTGGCCCTGCGCTCCTACAAGAAGCTGGAAGTGCTGGCCAGACTGCAGAGGGACGGAGTGAGCCAGAAAGATCGTAACTCTCTGGGCACTACACTACATCAGGTAGTGCTGCGTTTCTCAGATGTGGTCTGTACGCTCAACTTATATAAACCACCCCTCTTAACTAGTTGATTCATTTATAAAGGATTGTAGCTCCGTCTCAGTGCTGCTCCCGCTGTGTATTAAATGTCAAGATCAGACTAAATTTAATTCAACAGAATAGATGTAAATATGCTAATATGTGTTTAATGGAGCTGAGAGTCCTAATCACTTATCGGTTGCTAAAATGCGTAATCGCATTATTAGTCGCATTTCGCGTAATAAACAAACACATGAAGTGTGGTGAACTTAGAACTTGGTGATTGTTTTGATTGACAGATATTTTAAAAAATGTTTCCATTGCTTTGTGCGTTCATTGAACGAAGACAGAAAATTACTTGATGCTGGAAATGAGAGTCGGTCTCAAACAGACATTTCGTAATGTCTTAATGTCTTAAAAAAGTGCTTGAACGATTGTTAATGATCGAATTTTAAAAGCGCAGAGATCCAGAATTAATAAGCACCTATAGCAGTGCTTTGGAAAGTTAGCATTGCAGTATGCGTACGTGTGTCTATATATGCATCTGTGTGTCTATATATGCATCTGTGTGTCTGTCACATAATGCAAGTCACCATTTAACAGCCCAGAGACAAAGACCTGCATTCACCTCCACAGAATGTAGAGCATGAGGCCAATTAAGCGACCGTAAATTAAACCTATTCGAGTAATTATACGCATGCACACTCACTTAAACGGCTCGCGTACTAAAGAGGCTTGCGTACTTCCCTTAGTAGGGTTGATCTTAGGTCATGCCTCGTTTCAAAAGGTCCTCAATGTCAGAGCTAGAAGTAAGAAATTTCCCTGCATCGTGTTTTCCCACCTTTTACAAGCTTTTCTATGACGTCTGTAAAGTAATGATTCAAACTTTGTAAGGGGAAGTTGTGAAAGAGAGATTTCTTCTTTAGAAAAGCAGGAAGGGAAGTAAATTTAAACTCTCCCTTCGCTGAGTAAAGATGCAGCAGTTTATCCTTGTGCCTAAACACTATTTATAGTATTGTGTTTCTGTTGCTCTTGTTCCTAAGTGTACTTGCCTAAGAATACCACCTGCGAAACGTGTAACAGTCAATTGTGTATTTCTGTCACCCAGAACTGACGCCATTGGTTAAGCCTGCCGTGGGTTGAGATGCCTAAACAAAACAGTGTTGTCATTATTTTATGTACTGTATTTTAATAGTGGAAAAATTTTTATAGTGTTCAGTTAAGAGTGTTTATCTATTTCAGAAATAAAATGGCAGGTTTAAATGTTTCCTGTATTTCCTGTTTTTGTCTTAGAAAATCTATAAGTGTAAATGTTTCATTATAGGTTGCCAATCTGAACCCCAAGGACAACTCGTATTCTCTGAAAGACTTTATCTACCGTGAGGTCCAGAGAGACTGGCCCGGGTACACAGAAGACGAGCGTGTTCAGATTGACAGGATCCTGACACGGTACCAGTCACATACAGTTCCATGAAATAAATGACTAACTCAACATGAGTGTGACTCAAAAGCTTAAAGCAGTTCTTTTTTTCCCCTACAGTAAACTGGGCTTGAGCTCAGAGTCCGTCTCTTCCAGCAGTCCAACCAAAGAGCCCACGTCCCCACTAGTAAGATACTAATACATGCTGCTTATTGATACATTTAAGTCCAAAATATCCTTATATCACTGTCCACAATAACAGTATATACATCACAATATAATTACTCTTGCTGAACATTTACTAACTAAAATGGTTTATATATTAACTAATACTGTGGTCATTTTAGATAACATCAGATACACTTCTTTCCATTTTAAACTTGGATGGAAACAAAAAGATAAGGTTAAACAAAACAAACGAATAAGCCTGGCAACCGTGCAAAAACAGCTTCTTCTGTGGAAGGCGCAGGGACTTAAAATATTCGTCCAATCATTGCCTTCGATCTGACTTGTCCTACTTGCCTGTCAAATGATGTATTTGCGTAACTCTGTGCACTTTTGGAGGAGGCGTGGCTTTGGAGAGTGCTCTCAACGGAGGGCAGGAAAGCTAGCTTGCTATTGCTAGCCTCTCCAAAATTGCCTATTTTAAAGCTTAAGTTAAAAACAAAATAGTACCAGCACTAGTCAACAGCGCTAGCCTATGTATTTATATTGTCCACTCCTCCTAGGGTGCCGCGTGTCGTAGCGGTTGTCAGTGTAAAAAGTGTTTCACCAATTGTTTTAAATAAAGTCCGCTAAATCATTACGTGCAGATCCAATAGTCACGTTTTCTCCCTGGTTTTCAGAAGCGCCAACCAGAGACGGACTTCATCGATCCTCTGATGTCCAAAAAGCCACGAATCTCTCACCTCAATAACCGAGGACCTTCTGCCTCATCAGGGCGACATTTTTCTGAGACGGAGGACAAAAAACCCACGCCACCGGCCCCGGCCACCTGTCCGGGCCCCACTTTGCACCCTCCCACCACCTCTGGCTCAAGCTCAAACTCTCCCAGCACGCCGGAGGGCCGGGGATCTCAGGACCTGCCCCTGGAACAGAGCTCCATATGCGGGAACTCCTCTGAGAACTACACCCCACGCGGCCACACGCCCAGTCCCACCAACCAGCCCCTTTCCACGACTTCCCCCTCGTCGTTTTCCACCTGTACTGTCTCGACGACCACCATTACTTCCACCACCAGCAGCACTAACCTCTCCTCTGGCACGTCCCATGCGGCCGACCGTGACAGCAAAAAGCCCAAGAAGTCCAAGAAGCACAAAGATAAGGAGAGGAACCGAGAAAGTGGACGAGAGAGGGACAAGGAGCGCAAAAGAGAGAGAGAGCAGCTCAAAGAGGATCACTGTGACAAAGAAGCAGCACAGCCCAAGAAGAAACATCGCAGCGAGGCAGAACCCAAAAACATTCCTGCCATCAGCAATGAGTCGCATACAGGTCTGTTGTGCTGTTTTGCAGGGACTGTCTGTTCTGTTCTTTTGCGGGTCTATGACTCCTCCCCCTGCCCTGTATCTTGCGCTCTCATTGGCTGTAAGTCGTTGCTGATGTAATTTCAAGTCAAAACACGGTTCATATTGCAGCACTGCAGGTCTGGGTATTTAGCATGCCAAATATCTCACGGGTGGCTGACGCATTGGCAAATCTTAGTGTCTGTATTAAACACTGCGTTTGTCAATCTTGTGCACAAGTGCCGATTTGGCTCTGATTTCAGGCAGTTAACTGCGATTTGTCACAAAAATTAGTCAAAATCAGGGTTTTGAATGGTGACAGAGTTTCTAAGCTGTGTGTTTAATTTGTGCTTTTTTGCTGCTGCGCGTCACATTTTAAGCGAGTCAGCTCTTCACGTTTATTCATGTCGTGCGATTGCGAAAGTTCAGGTGTTAATGTTTGTACATCTGTGTGTTTTTACAGCTGGCAAAGACAAGCCTGCACCGAACGCCGAACTTTCTGTCCCAGCCAAGCCTGATTACAAAGTGTGAGTGAACTTTGACCCCTTGTGGCTGATTCTCGGTGCATGTTTTTGCACACGACTCTGCATGTAGATTACAATGAGGGTTTTGGTGTACACTTATTTGGGTAAACCCAAAGCACTAGTTCGTCCCTGGTATCATTTTTAAACAAAGCTTTTCTGTGTCTCCTCAATGGCTCTTTTCTCTTTGTATTTCAGTAAGTACACTGCGGTCATATCTATGGATCAGAGGCAGCGCTATAAGGACGACTTCAACGCGGAGTATGATGAGTATCGTACACTTCACGCTCGCGTCGAGAGCATTACTCGCCGTTTCACACAACTGGACGCCCAATGCAGGCGACTGGTGCCAGGAACCAAAGAGTACCAAGTGAGCAAAGAACTCAAAAGTCTCTTATATAATCCAAAATTTGTTTTATGTAAACTCTGCAGTCTCAGACCGCTTACAGAATGTATATGCATGTGTATAATTGTTTGTTACACATAATTAATGTATCTTTGCCTTGCCAACAGGAGGTGCATGAACAGGTGCTGCAGGAATACAAAAATATCAAACAAGTACGTGTAAATGTTTGAAAACAGTATGTCTACAAATAAAGGTTCTGTACTCCCGTCATCTGATAAAGATCCGTTTTAAAAACAAGTTTATGTTCGTCTTGCAGCACAGCCCAAATTACTACGAAGAAAAGCAGCGCTGTGAGTACCTGCACAACAAACTGGCCCACATCAAGCGACTCATCGCTGACTTCGACCAGCGGAGGGCGCAGTCCTGGTTGTAGGCCACGGGACCAAGCAACTCCCTCAGCCAATCGGAGCGCACCTGAGGCTCACAGGACCATCTCTAAGGGAGTGTGGGAATCAAACAACTCCTTATTTATTATTTTACAGATTCCCCACTCACCTCTTCCCACACCTGGTCTTCACCTCACTTTGTTTTCCCTCTTTCTTTGCCATCCCTTTATTCTAAGCGCTGGTTCTTCTGAACACCTCTGTTTGTTTAAGAGAGTCTCTCCAGCTAGTGATGTGGTGTTCAGGGGAGTAGCACTTAATTCTTTATCTTTCTGGAAGACTGGGAAGAAACGAAGGACGATGAAACATTTTTGAGAGCAAAAAATAAACCTATCTTTAGTTATGCAATGCAAAAACCAAGGGCCTTACTTTACAACGAGTGTCTCTCAAAGCCTTTTGCATGGGGCGACTGAGCCAGTATCTGTGGAAACAGTGGCCATAAAACTGCGTTTCCAGGAGCCCTGAAACTTCATGTCTCCCAGGGCAACCTTTTTATTCGCGACCAGCATCAGTATTTAAGCCCGCGGTGCAAACGATGCCTTAAGGTATTAACACAAACACGTGTTGACGTGGAGTCCGTGAGGCTTTCCAGCACCCAAGGGCGGTAGGGAGAAATCATTATGACCTCATCGCAGGTCCAGCGTGCATTCGTGAAAGGTACAAGTGACGTTTGTGTGTGCGTGCGCGTGAATGAACGAAAGTGGTGAGGGAATATCGTGTGAGTTTTCTGTTGATTCCGAGGAAGAATTATGGGTCGGAAACTACAAGGAGAGAGAGGTTTGAGAGGAGGGTCGAATATACAAAAAATAAAGAGGAAGTCTATAAAAGAGGAAAAATAAAAAACTAAAAACTAAAATCCCAAAAAAAGCTGCTATATTTTCTTTCTTTGAACAGCCAGAGCCTTTGGGATCAAGCTGGCTGGTGTTACATGTTCTTAATTTGGGTTTGTCGCTCAGTTTAAGACGATTAAACCATCTAAAGTGAAGGTGCTACTGATTTATGGGGAAACGCATCAGGAGAGACGAAGCCGTTTATCAGACGTTTCTCATTAATTATTGCTGAGTTATTTATGAATTATAAATAGCAACATATATTTTTTGTTTTTGGTTTGGAATTGCTGGAATTTTCCGTTATAAGTATTGAAAAAGGATCTGATCAAAGATAAAAATATAAGTCTTTATTTCATGGTGTCTTTGTTGAAGAGCTTCTTAAAACAGAGGGAAACATTGTTTACAAACCTGTGTGGCAGGGCGTTTTGCCAAAAAAAGGAAAAATGAAACGCAACCGCTTTCAATGCTGTGTTGTTGGTATGGAATAAAGCGTTTCTCTGACTGACACGTCTACAACAGAGTATTTCAACTTTTGAGTCACGGCTGAACTACAGTGCCCTCTCTTTTAGTTTTTTTGTTTATCCATTGTTTTGGAGAAAAAAACCCAGACTGCAACTTTGTACTTCAGATTTGAAAGTCACATCACATAGTTATGCACATTCTCACCGGATCAGAAACCTCCATGGTGGATTCTGATTGGCTAGTTGGCTGTAGAGGATCGTTACAGTAGATCATGTGCGCACAACAGAGCATCTGAAAACGTACAATGCGTCGAACCTCCAAATTCACGATGTTCATTTCAAAGGATTGATTTCAGGATCACAGTTAAAGGCTGAGGGCTTTCTCTGTTTCCAGTGTTGTAAATTACATTTAAAACCTCAGTGACCCATTCTCACAAAACTATTGACAAATGTTTGTTTTCTGTATTTGGGTTGGCAGATGGGCTCTTATCTGCTCTCTGTGGGGACGGAACATGTCATCAACCTCATGACGGTCTTGTTCTGTCGGGTTCCTGTTAGAACAGGATGTTCACTTTAGTTCCCATTGTGTATCAATCCAATGACAAGCAAATACATGGTTATTTAACTGGGAACTATAACAGCACTTTATTTTAAAAGTTTTCCCATAATTCCTTAGCAATCAAGTAGGCTCCGCGATGAACTCCAAAATTTTAGGATGGAGATTGGAGTGTTTCCACACAAATTTGGAACCATTTTAATTTGGGTGGAGGAAGTATTCGGTGATGTGTGACCAGCACCTCTTTCCCTTTTGAAGAGACTATTTGTGTCTCTGACACCACTGAGATTGTTAATGTTGGATAATAAGCCAAGAATCTCATAACACTGTCATCTCTTATTTTGAAGGTGTGATGGAGAACGTTTAAGACTGTAACTGAATTTTTGACCTGTTCACCTGAAAATGTATTAAATCAGTTCAATAAAATGTGAACTTGACAACACAGTACAAAGCTTGGCCTGTTAATTCTCCCCATAATAATATCACTTAATTTCAACTGGTGGAGGTAGTCTCTGGAAAACTGGAGGGCATCTTGCAGGCAACCAGGTTCGCAGTAAGAGTACACAGTTCCTGCTTACACTGACTCCTCAACCAAATATTAAAAATAACATGCCTTACAGATCCAGATTTTACATTGGGCCTAGAGAGGCAAAAGTTACATTTTGCTGCTTTAAACGATGACCCTACAGGGTACCAGATGAAATGGTAAACAATAATGTTCCTAAAATGTTTTCAAAGGCATTAAAATGTATCAGTTTGGTGGCCACTAATTCATTTAATGATTTTATATTTATCCACTAATTCAGTCACAACCCAATAGCTGAAAAAGCAGCTTACGTAAAACCTCACCGGCAGAGATTCCCAAAATAAACACACATTCTTCTAAAATGTCTTTATTCAGCATGAGATGAGAGTCAATATAATTGGACTAGACTAAAGACGGCCAGAATCAGCTCTACGACGACCAGGCCAACTGCACTAAAAGGCGATCCACATGCTGGATGCGTACTTTGTACGTTTTTTTTTCGAAATAAAAAAAACTCTGATGTACGTTACAAAAATAGCTGCATAAAATTAAATAAATATTTGATGTGTTATTCAAGTTGTATTGCAAGAGTAACCACAGATCAGAAAGAAAAAGATCTCACCATGACATAACATGGCTGACCATGAGAGTACGAGACTATTTCTGGAGAGTATAAGGTCGACTCTACCCTGTTTAACATTTTGGGGTTTCATTATTGTAAAGTAAGTTTATTGCATCAGAGGCTCTGGCTACACCCAGGCATTATTTTTTGCCCGTGGTCATACAGGTTATACAGATAACAGTATTTTCCACAAAGAATTTTTGGCCCCTATGTGACATTCAGTTCTTAGGCATAAGCTTCTCTCGGTCCAATGAGAAGCATGGCTGTCCGCTTTATGTCACAGGGTCAGAGGTCAAAGTTCAAGTAAATCAGTACATCAGAACTCGCGCCTCCACCCAGAGGTCAAACGGGGGTCTCTTTCATCCTGAACGCAATCGTGACTCCGGTTTCCGTTCTTTCTATGTTTTCGGCCCCGTCTCTTGCCGACGGGGCGTTGGGAAGGGGTCACATGACGTTGCAGCGAGACTTGCGGATCTGTCGTCGGCGTTGCTGGTACTCACTAAGCTCCTGTAGGTATCCTCTGGAAGGCCAGCGCAGTCGTTCTACCTGCTCGCGCTCCTCATCTGTCAAAGAGCATCACCGTGACAACACAGAAAACATAGCAACAGCATGCTGTTAGCGCTGAATAACCTCTGTTTAAATTGTATAGCATCTCTGTCTATGAAATCTGCTTATTATTCATTATTATAATGTGCTTCACCTATATTGCCTGAAATACTGCCTGTATCCATATTTTTATTTCAGTATACCGTGCATAAATAGGTTTATAATGTTTATAAGTTTAAAAAACTGTCCGATAATGGAGCATAAAGACAAATAAAATTAGCCACAGTTTGCATGATGTATTCATTGGCACACAGATAAACACTGCTCTCTCACACTGTTCAGAACTGACCCTGTTTGATGTAGAAGGATGTACTACTTAGTTTTGCAAATTCTGCATTCACTTCCAAACTGACCTAACATTTGCGCTTAGTGTTTCACACCGAGACATCGCAGCAACAATGCAGTGTTTTGCATGGGCTTGTCTAAAGCACCAGCTGTTAGGAGCAGCTTGGGAGGTTGATAACAGGTTTTCGTAAGAGTCAGACGATTATGTGTGCACGCACTCTAATGCACGTAAACTCCTCGCAGATGGTCGAGCAGGCAGCTCACCTGATAACTCCAGGAAGTCGGGCTTGTGGCTGAAGATCAGATAGTTATTGGCTATAAAATGGAGGAGCCAGACGTATAGCTGATCCGCATTGTGACACTGCGGTAAAGACATGTAACCATGTTAGACTGTATGAGATCAACAACAGTTTGTCTGAAGTATGTGCTATCATAGTGCAGAATGCATGCTGCCATGTATACTTTACTATAATCCAGTACACTATTCTTCAAACTAATTTCAATAGTAGAGAGCGTATTACTGAGGATAAAATTAAAGTCCTGGTGCTCTATGGTCTATGGTTATTATAGTCCATCACAAAATGTCATGGACGTTTATCATCAGCCAATAAATTAAAAAATCGTCTTTTTGTTTTTCCAGTACAAAACATCATTTATTACATAAATACACCAACAGAAGGAGTAATTAAGAATATTTTTTTGCAATTTTTTTAAATGAATGCATAAAAAGATTGTATTGATTATGTAATCAGTTACTTTTGCTTAATCAAATAAAGATGTTTTGGATTAATGAACTAAAGGTTAATTTACATCCAGGATTGAATGAGGAATTTACTCCTTTTTTTTTATCAAGGTGCTTTTTAAATTTGAAGTGGTGATTTTTTCATATGAGAAACAGTGACATTGGCAACCGTTATGTTGATCACATGACCTAATTAGATGACTAATTAGATAACTAATGAATGACACTGTTGTCACCTTTGCAGAGCTGACTGTGTTGCTCTCCTTGAGGAAGGCATGAACCGAAATGAGTCTTTAGATTTTGTGTACGTAGCATCAGATGGTCATCTTAGTTTTTTGTGATCTATTGTACACTTTTGTTGGAAATGTATCATTGCATATTGTTTCAGATACTAATATCTTTCAATAATAGGCAGTATATTGTATATTTTGCGCTGTCAGCTGTATTCTGTTTTGAACATAGCTACAGTATAACAAAATATCTTTAAAGTATTTCCAATTTTAAAAGCAATAAAAAGTAATCTCGCCCTGCCACATTGATGGTCATTTTTCAGACATACAATAGACTGTTGTATCTTTTATTAAAGTCCTATAAAGATATTGTAGCAAAACAATGATAGAGAAAGCAGCCACGGGTTATCAGACACACCTCTGATATTACATTACAGACTCACCTTTGCTCTTTTCAGCAGGCGAATGACGCTGATGCCCGTAGACGCCAGCTCTCGACTGGGCATGCTCTGAAGATACGCGCAGACGCACACCTCACACAGGTGCTGCAGACGTTTCACCTGGTACATCTCTGCGCAGACGAGCACGGCCATGGCTTGCAGCACACTGGCTGAACATACAGATGCACATACCGCTGTCAATCACTCTCTCCCTCCGTCACCACTGTCAATCAAACTCAGTCTGTCTGTTTTGCTTCTAAAACAGGTTTAATGAACAGTGTGTCATCAGTTTGATTGACGGAATGAGTGATCTGACAAACATTCCACATGACCTTACCACAGCCTATTAGAGTGCTCCTGTAACTCAATTGGTGGAGCATTACTGACCAATCAGCATCCAGGACAAGAATCTCATTATATTAAGGGCATTTGAAAGCGTTTTAAAATGTGCCCTCACCTGGACAGCAGGTGTCAGTGTAGAGGTACTCCAGAAAAGCCAGAAAGGTGTCCGATGAGACGCCGTGGATGGGCACCACGCGACTCCGTGCCTCCGCGTACTTGCCGCTAAACATGGCAGCCATGACATCACAGCGGGCCACAAGCACGGCTCTGTGCGCCGGCAGCACACTTCCTGAAACCAGACGCGCAACATGTTTCTTTAACACAAAAGCTCCTTTTAACAAGACAGTTAACTCGCCGGCCATATTGATATACATACTGTCCTTGGGCAACTATTTCCAATCTTGCGAGCAGAGTTTCTAACAATTTCAAAAAACGAAAGACTGAACTTTATGTTTTACAACGTACATGCGCATTCTAAAGTAAACAAGCAGCTGATTGGCTCTTTACGTTGAGACTTTCTATAGCTGCAACATTGAGTGTTGCAATGCCCCTATAAACACAACTGGCTTTTAAAACTGTGAAGTCGGAATGCAGCAGCCATCTACAGAGTTAAGATTTCTCGTACTCACAAATACAAGACTGTTTAAAAAGACAGACAAGCACTTTTAAACTCTAAGAATCAATGCGTGCCATTGTGTGTGTTTGATATATGCAGATATATGCGCATGCAGGGCTGGCACTGTAACTTGCCTTGCACCATGAAGATGACATCAGAGTACAGAGGGGAATTAAATAGGCTGCCGAGTGTCAGAGGACCTTGTTGAGAGCGGGCTGTGGGCGTGTCCCTGGGGGCCTGCAACCAGAATGAATCAACAGTGCAGTGCACAGTCTAATCTGACGAGCCTCGTTAGAACCGTGAACATTTCTAATTAAGAAATCGGGTCAGCCGAGCATCTCCTTAGGCTAAACTTTGTAAAAAACACGTTTTTACTCAAGTAAAACTTACTGTAGTAACTAAGAAGGAATTAGTGACATTTTTATGCTGCCTAACTTATTAAGGGGTTAAAATAATCTCCTTTTTTATTACAAGTATGTTGCAGTGCCAAAATAATAGCTATTATTTTGATATCAAAAAGTACCAGTTTGATAAAAAAAATGATAAAAATAATCCATGGTTTTACCTGTGGTGGAGTCCAATTACAAAAACAACCATTAAATGTACAGTGATGCAACATCACTACCAAACAGTCTAAGTATGCAGTCTAAATCTACCACAGAGTGTTGTGTATGTCTTGAATGGAGCTTCTTTGCCTCTGAGCGGGAGATCAAAGGCTTTATTTGAGGTTCAGTAGAAACCTCAGAGATCTGCACACAACTAACAGTTCAGTTCTGTGCTGCACGCCTCCAGTTTATTAAACAAATACCTTTTCTCTCCCAACGAACGAGCGTATTCTGTCCATCATCTGCGCCACAGCCAGCGGGTTCTTCAATTTTTCAGCGATGGCTTCCTCCAGGTATTCCCACTCCCAGGCCCCTGCGGAAAACAGGATGAACATCATATCCCGTTTGATCGGGAATGAACCGGCTGACCAGTTTACTGCGGTTTAACCAACGGTTTAACCTCTCTGTGGAGATGGAGGGCTAAATCAAACAGGGTCATACATGAAAAACATGTGATTCCATGGTTTTCCATTGGAATTTCCATGGGATTCACATAACCACATTCCAAAACCCCACATTCCACATCTGATCGCGTGTGTTTCTGCACATAGGAAATTCACGTGGATGTGGAAAAAAACACATAATCAGGTGTGAAATGTTTGGAACATTTTCACGTGAATCCCATTTAAATTCCTACAGGAATCCCATGGAATCACATGTGATGTGTTATTTGTGAGTCTTTTCTGTAAGGGTGGGGCTGTGTGGCGAGCGGTATTCATGTTGAGCTCTGGCGCTCACGCAAAACGTGTGTTTGAATCTGTCTCGCGACGTCTCCAGCTTCCCTTTTCTTCTCTGGATCATTTTGAGTCTTCCAACTAAACTGCAAAATGTGCTATAATAAATGATGATTCAGACGCAAAGACAAGCTGGCTATTTAAAACATTTACCTGATGAAAACTGAGCAAAAACAAGGAAACAGACATTTACACTGGCGGTATGTACGTTTCCATGGTTTTGTCAGTTGTCACAAAGATATTCATTCGTCACAGTTGAGCTAAAATAATCTTAACTCTGTCTAGTCGCGATCAGAGCAGATTTTCCTCTGGAGAATCATACATCAACAAAGAGGTGAGATGATCTCATTAGTTTGGGCGTCACCTTCTCACCTTCTAAACATGGCCTCACTCTGATAAATGACTCCATAATATCTAGTTCATTTCTGGGAATGTTAAAGCCAGGTCTGGGCAATTGATTAAGATGTACATCCTTCATCCCACCTTCATTTCACATCAGAGGTCATGTTTTGTATGTAGGTAATGTCTTTGTGTGGGCTGACACCAGCATAGAATCACAATTGTGTGTTCGGACGATAAATCTCCAAATCACTTTTCACCTTAAAATCAAAAGAAAACTTGGAAGAAATTATACTGTGTATGTTTTTATTTTATTGTGGCGTAATTATCTCCCAAAGACCTATTATGTTATTCAAAAGTGTGATTTTTATTTACACCAGCGTAAATGACAGTACAACATATATGACCATAATGCATAGAAGCATTTTTATAATGCATAGAAGCAAGCAATGAGAATTGAGAATATGAGAGTACAGAATCTGCTTAATTGTGATTACAACAATGTCACAACGCAAAATAATCAAAGGTCCTAAAAATAGACTTTATTATCTTTAAGCAAAACATACTCAGTCAGCCTTATATGTCCACAAACTCAAAGTGTCCTATAGAAGCTCACATGCAGTTCCTTTCTCATTTAGCTCAAATGTGCATACTGTAAACACACACACACATATATTGGATCGTCATGTTTAATGGGGACATTTCATAGACATAATGGTTTCTGTACTGTACAAACTGTATATTCTATCCCCCTACACTAACCCTACCCACAAACCTAACCATCACAGAAAACGTTCTGCTATTTCAGATTTTCATAAAAATTCTGTATGATTCTGTACGATTTATAAGCTTGTTTTCTGAGGTCAAAAGGTCAAAATGTCCTGGTATTACTATATCTGTGGGGACATCATGTAGTGAATAGCAGGATCACACACACACACACACACACACACACAGATCTCCTTGTTCTTTCAACCATGGTAATCAGCCTCACAGCTCCAGGGTCTCCTAGAGTGGACTGCCATCATACAAGCACGTGTGGAACCATAAATTAGACAGGCCTGAGAAACAAGCACACAGCCTCCAAACTAAACCGCTTTTAATTATGAAGCAGTCCTATAAAAACCACCATCCAATCACAAAAGAAGGTCAATTGCAGAGCTGTGGAGTTAAGGCACACAATGGCAGCGAAATTTTCAACAGTAACTCAACCGAGGCACCTAAACAAAGCAGGACAGTAGCCGCATTTTTTCAAGTAACTCTACCCAGAGGAAAATATCATATAGCTCAGTCATTTCTCTTTCAAAGCTCAGGAGATATAAGAAAATAAAAAGAGACACAAAGGAAACAGCGCAGAACTTTAAAATTCGTGTGGAAAGCAACACTCAGATCTTCTTACTCTCCAGACCAAATGTCTTACTTTTAACTATTGTTAATCCAAAAACTTTTTTGATAACTTGGAGAGAACTTTTATCGAACGTTAGCCAGCGTTCTGAGAACGTTGCCTGTTTCAGAGCTGTTCAGGTAACTCAGTAATAACTAGACATGACATCAAGCTGTGAACCGAGCGTCCTACACACACTCAAAGCGTAACAGTTCTCAGTCTCGGTTTTGCATCTTGCGAGAAGGTGGATGGTGAGACAGGGCAAAACACAGATATTTTAGGAGCTGAATTGAAGGAGCGTGTTATTGTGCGATACATTAATCTCTTATGATTTTGGAACTGTTAAAGGGGCCGTTCGCGTGTCATCTAAAACACATTGAAAATGCTGCTTTCTCCTTTGTTCCTTTAGTGCTCCTGTGGTATCTGCTGATGCTAAGCAACCACAAGCTGTGCTCTCCATGACGACAAGAAAGTTTAAAGGATAAATGGATTTCCAGCATTAAAAATCCATCGCAGTAGCTCTGCTATCAGATTTATTCATGATAAAGAGAAAAAAATGCCATGTTTGGATATCCTTGTACAGCTTTGATCACCTGTTCTATGATGTTGGCTTAGATTTTGCTGATTGGTTGTTTTTTGTCACATGATCTTGGTACGCTTGTGACGTTCTGAGAAGTTGATATTTTTCATTGTGTTGCAGCATAGACGAGTCTAGGAAAACGAGAAGGCTACGACACATTGCTTTCCGTTGACGCACGTCTACATTTAAAATCATGCAAAAGATGCGACGTGTGAGCGCCGCTAAGGGTTAGCGAACGAAAACCAACACGTTTGATTTTAGGCTGACTTTCCCTTTATTGTTTACAAAGGTTACAGCCAGGAACAACAATTTAAATGTTAGCAAACGCATTACTGCATCTCGCTTTGCTAGCAAAAACATGTATGCATGAATGAAATTATATATAAATTTAAAAATGTTATATATTAAATATATGTTAGAAAAGAAGTCCATGTGAGACATTTAAAGATGAATTACTCTTAAATATAGACACAGGGGCTTGTAGGGCCCCCGTCACATACAGCCTAAAACACAGATGATTACACAATCTATAGTATATGAGACGTGTAAAGCAGAGATTTCTATTTAGAATTAGAATTCTATTTATTACAGCACTTAATCTCTCCTGTCAATGATCTACTATAAAACACTATATATATATTACACACTATATATACACACTATATATATTCAGTTGCACAGAAAGTTGAGCTTCTCCCCACAGTCTCTATTCTCCCATCTGTTAGTTTTGGTGTTCCGGGCTCCACAGCGTACGGGCTGAGCCGGACACACCGGAAGAAAGGTTTGATTCACCAGAGGCTCTCCGCTCGACCAGAACCACTCTCCAGCCTGGAAGCGCAGACCAGTCCACACGCTGTCCGTCTGAGCATCTATCGTCTCTCGTTGCATTAACCGCAGTTTTATTGGATTGACGCCCGATGTCAAGCTGACCAGGTCGGTGTGGTGCTCCCTGCAGTACACCAGAGCGTCTTCCCACGTCATCATCTCTTTAATGAGAATGATGATCTTATAGCAGGAGAACGGAAATGTTTTATAACACTCATAGTCAAACCATGTGATTTGAGTGGATACACAGTTTTGATTTCCATCAACATTGTTGGGCTGACCTGGTTCCCACTTAGAGAAGGAAAACGAATCTCCATTAGACCACAGAAGTTTCCGAAGGTTTACATCTCTATACAGACCAATCCAACTGTTACAGATGACTTCTTGTAGCTCTACAACCGCCTGTTGCTCTTCTTCACTCGTGATGGTTGACAGGTCTTTGTAATGTTGCCTGCAGTAACTCTGAGCATCAGTCCAGTTCTTTGCCGTAGTCACATAAATATGATCTCTAACTACAGCTGTAGTCAGTCCACAAAGGACAACCAGAATCAAGTGGACTGATGACCTCATCTCTCCAGCGATGTGGTGCCTCTTCGCTACTTATGTAGCTTAGTTGGCTTGATCCACCAGTTGTAGATGTGTGATGGGTTTATATCATAGGTAAATCTTGTGACAACATGCAAATAAACCATGCATGCAAGTAAATGTTTTTTTCCTCATGGAATGCAAATATAACAATTTGGAGTTGACCTCTTTAGTGCATCAGAAAGATTTGTGACTGTACATCAAGTATATTTTAATTTATTTCCATTTATTTGCAAAAGTGCCCAACACAATCATTTGAATTCTTGTTCGTGGAATATCTTCTAAAATGAAAATTGTGAAAATTGTGTAATTATTTATTCACTGTTTTGTCATTTCAAACCGTATGAATTTTGTGTTCAATGGGTGTCACAAAATTTTGGGGTCAATTCATTTTTGGGTTTTCAACTTTTTAAGGTTTCTCTTTAAAACCGGTTTCTTGGTTTTTCTTAGAAGATTCCAAGAACAAGTATTCAAATTAGTGTGTTGGGTACTTTTGCAAATAAATGAAAATAAAGTAAAATATACTTGATGTACAGTCAACATCTCGTGTAACAATATGCTTCAAATGTTTTATTATAATCTTTAAAACAAATATCTGCTTGTTAATTAACTCATTTAGTTTCCTATTGATTTTATGATGTTTTAGATGTACTTTTTGTGTTCTGCTTGTGTAGTAAAATACTGAATACAGAAGCCGTCTGTAAATCTTTTCATATGCTGTCTAACAAAACTGAGACCTGTTATCAGAAATCACAGCCTCTCATGTCCAGATGCACACAATGACTTCAAATACACAACAGGATCTGAAAACCTTCCCAAATAACAGGCAAAGTTCTCAGAATGTTGGCTAACGTTCTCCAAAGGTTCTGGAAATCATCATCAATAAAGTTCTTGTCGTCACATTAGCATATAGTTCTTTTAAAGTTATATGTCATATATATACAAAACAGTATTCTTAAGATGTTCGTGGAATGTTCTAAAAACGTTACAGAATTTAACCAATTTTGAATAACGTTCTCAAAACCGAGCAATAACGTTAATACAATGTCTAAAAAAACTTTCAGTTTTTTTTATTGTTTTTTTTACAGTTTTTTTTTTATTTCACATTTTTATTGTTTTGTTGCTTAATGGAAATGTTAGGCAAATGTTTTTACAACCTAAAATTGTTAGTAAGCTTGAAGGGCTTTTTGTATCACTAGCTTGAGAAGTGATCTGCTAAGTTTGAGTTTTCCAAGTAAATATATCCCCAACGTTTATGACCATGATGTTGTCATTCCATTCCCAGCTGCCCGTAAAGAACTTTAAAAGCCCATCTCAAAAAGCAGATTGAAATGTGATTTGCAGACTGTGTACACTACTGTGTACATTTGGGCCTGGCCGCCAACGCAAAATGCTAAACGTGTAACGCTTAATGTTTCATGGCAGAGCCCTGTCACGCCCTTTTCTTTCTCTGTTTCGGTTGTCTACTCCTTTGTTCTGCTGACCTGCTCACCGGAAACATTGAGGACCTCTTTCTGTAGAAGTTTGGAATTTGAAATTGAACTGTGAGAATACTATTATTACTATTTATGTCTGAATAGTTGAATGAGTTTCAAACGTATCAAGTTATTTTGATATTTCCAACACTGCAAATTCGGTCTTACCTCGGTAAAGGAACATTAACGTCTCCCACAGGCATAAACACAGCAGCGGGTCCTTCACGACCAGTCGAGATAGGTGTCCGGACGGGTGCCCGTCTGCTCTGGGTAGATCATCCACACCTCCGTCCCAGGTGGACAGAAGTGAATGAGGCCCATCTCTTTCCCGACAGGTGCAGCGAGAGACGGGTCTTTCCCAGGCCTGCCGTCCCACCAGCAGCTGTCTGAAGTAAGGACTGACCGAACACAGCACGGACGCGTGCGCCCAGCCCAGCTCTTTCCCAGAATCCCCGGTGTAGAACGCCACATCGGCGAACTGAACGCCGCGCTCCAGCAGCCACTGCAGGTCCTGAGAGAAGCTGGACTCCTCCACTCTCACCGGCGGAAGACGGGCTGCAGGGGACGCCGCAGGAGAATGTTATTGATCAGGTGATTCTTTCACAGCTCAGAAAACATACATGAAGTTCTCACTTTATCTTAACTTTGTGTTCATCAGCAAAACCAAAAGGGAGGAGCTGCAGCGAAATATGCTATGCTGTTCTTTTTATATCGCTAATTGATTTCTGAGAAACACTGTTAAAGTTTAATTTTGTGAATATTTGCTAGATTGTTTAGACTCCGATCGTTTGAATTTATTTATTGGTTTGAGTAATCCAAATATATCCAGTGGGTTTATATATATATATATGTCTTCTGAAGCTAAACAATCTGTTTGCGAGAGAAAAAGATTCATATTTTGAGTGCATTTAGCGGTCGTTATTATGAGAGAAATTTCTTTCTTGAGTTAACTAATCCTTTAAGTAATCAGAGCGCAATCTTAGACATTGTTGAGATCTCTCCTGAAGCACTTGACAAACGGAGCATTTGAGAGAGGAAAAGATAAAAGGCATGGTGGAGAGAGCGAGAGAGAGAAAGAGAGAGAGAGGGAGGGAGAAACAAGGAGAGCGCCGCAGATGAGGATTATGGGTAGGGAATTTGTTTGTGTAGAGAAAGCGAGTGATGAGGCAAGCAGAGCAGAGGAGACAGATGAGTAAGGAATACAGTGAAGAGACGGAAACAGCAAAGAAAAAGAGAGAGTGAGGCGGAGAAAAGACTACGACAGGAGAAGGAAAATGAGAAAACGACATGAAAGCGAATGCCAAATGAGGAGGAATGTGGAACAAGGGCACATTAACTCCAGAAACTAACAAGCGATACACAGGAAACCTGTTTAGAACAAACAGATGTTGTTGTTCCAATATTTTTAATACGTTACTGTTGTTTTTTCATGCATCCCATAATCCCATAAGCATTCATTTGTATGCATGACAACAGTTTCCCAGGATTCAATGCCCTTCATATTTTATGGGCTGTGCTCTATAAAAAGAGACTAAGTGGCGCTGGAGCCTCACCAGCCGACTACAGGAAGCTTTTGGTTCGTCTTCCTCATTGTTAGAGCTTG
>JAZGTI010007738.1:0-21180 GCA_036877585.1 Botia kubotai
GCTCTGATTTCTTCATCAGCTCGTTCATATGTGAGATCAAAGAGGGCTTTCCAGAGACATCAGGTTTCAGACATGCACTGTTCCTACTCTCTCTAGTATTGCTCTCTCAGAGACACAACAACGACCTCTAAAGCGCGGCGGAGCCGAGGTCTCAGCTGCGGCACGCTTTCCTCTCTGTCCTCCTCAATGACAAACCATCTGGCAGCAGCCGAGCATTTTTAATGGCTTCATTATAGGTTGGGAATGTTTCGGCTGCAGAAGCTCTGATGGTGGGCTGCTTCACTCCTCATAAAACAAACAGGCCAACGGCAGCCATAACTTACACCATGTGTCATTATGCTAATAGCAAAGGCCAGGCGAACCCGAAAAAGTTGTTTCATTACCACTACGTATACGGCCGATGGAGGCATCTCCGTATGGTGGTTTGCCCCGCGCGTTATAATTCCAATTGGAAGTGTCACCTCCACCCTTTCAAACGAGAGGAACTGTTGCGTGCCCAGCGATCAGTCATAGCTCTATTTAGTCTGGGTCCTGACACCAACCCAACCGTGATGTTGATTTTTGGCTTGCACGGGGCTCTACGCATCCGTCAGAGCGCGTGGGCAGAGGCTGTGTGCATTATTAAGTGCAGTCTACCAACGGCAAATGTTTATCCAGCACGTTGTGCGCACAAACTCACCCTCTGGTGCCGGGCCGAGGAAAAAAATATCGTACAGAGTGTGAATACAAATACGGACGCATATACGAAGCACCATCTGGTCAGGACTGTGATATCCCTGATTCATTTGTTTTGGAGTGACTGGGCATACATTTAGAGCGCAAATTATGCAACAGTCACGCCATTAACGCTGGCAAGTTTTACTAGAATCTGTCAGCGGCAGAACTAGAATGCATTACTCCTGCCGAAACGCTGCTGGAGGCGAGCTTGGTACGGTGTGACAGCATGCTCGCACTCCCACCCTTAGACACATGAAGAGAGAGAGAGAGAGAGAGAGAGAGAGAGATCGGAGTGTGTAGCATAAGGACAGGAACAACATGGCTATTCCCTTGCATTAAGCAAAGGGCTTTTAATTGGAACGTGTCCTGGAATATCCTGAGGGTGAGTGATGAATGAATGAGACGCCACCTCAGGTCTCCCCAATATGTGTTGAGTCAGCACTTCTTCAGCTGCATGAAAACACTTAATGGCTCATAAACTTGCGGGCCGGCTGAATTTCCCATTGGCTTTGTTCTATAATACTAGAGACCGATATCTCGCGCTGCCAGCATTCAGAGAAACCTCTTGTTGTGCCGGAATGCCAGGACTGTTTTATTTTATCACTTTCATTTTCCTGTTTTTATATGCCTCCCTCTCTGAGGACAGTTATTTATCATAGGCCATGCTGAGAGGAAAAGCACAACAAAGCACAAACTCAGAGATGGGGAATGATTTATCGCCCCTAGCATTGCTCCACTTTTTCCTCTCTAGAGCTGAACACAGGAAAAAAATGACTCCTCCACCAGCGTTGTGCAAGATTCAATCCTTCTGCAAAATCCAGCCCCCCTGGCCCCCAAAATGATCCCATTGGTTGAAGGAGCCCGTTTTAGGTGTTTTTATTCGGTGCCTGAACAGAAATACTACCATACCACTTGAACACCATGAAAATATGTCATGCAGTGTTTTATAAAATACATTACATAAATTACATTACAAATGACATTATATTACATATTTATTTGTTTTCACAATGACTGTTACAGATTAACATGGTACGCTAACTGCTGTATGCCCTACAGCTCGCATGTTAACTAGTTATCCTGCTCAGCTACTACTTCGCAAAATCAAATCAAAACACTCAATTTTGTGCCATTGCTAGCAAACCCAATTTAAGGTGGTAGCTCTCTAACAGAGCTAAACTGAATTTTCTATTAAAACTGATGTTCAGTTGATAAAGGGTATACTTTTTTTATTTTTAATATTATAGTTTTAGGCACCACAAACTATATGAGATAATTATACATCAGTGTATATATGATATTTTATTATCCGCATGTAGATACTGTTTAACGATGTCTGTGTTAACATATATTAGCTACAATCTGGATGATGTCACTGTCACTTCTGATCAGGCATTACAAACAGCTACCCCTTGGGGTCCATGTGGGATTGGATTCTGGCGGGTATTAAATCTCGCATGACACCAGCGTTTGCTCATCCACCAGTGGCCATTACATATCCATCTCACAACCCGGCTAATGATAAACAAATGGAAGTGGAGGGGGCTTTCCATACAGCTGTTACTGTGCATGTGCCAGGGAGGAGTCCCAGTTAATTACTTGACTAATAAGCAGGTGAGCAATGGTTTTATGTCACCTGCCATGAGAGTCGCTAATTGGTGCTGAGGGACGGCCCCCTCTTAAAGCCATGTGCTGCATCTGTCAGTTGGCCACCCGTATATTGCATGGATGAGCTCTACACAATAACAACTACTACATGGAAAACAAACGCTGTGTTACCGGAAAGAAGTGGAAGTGAGGCTTAGACACATCAGAAAGGGCTCCAGTAAATTCCCGGCTTGCTCGTACTCCTTTTTCCACAGGAACACCACTGGAAGCTCTAGGCACAAGCCGCTGTGAGTATAAAGGACAGGATTCTGCATGATTCAGCGGTTTGTACAATGTTGCCTATAGATATTTATGTTTGCCTTTGTGCTCTTTGGATGCTTCAGCGGCTGCAGACTGTTAGAGAGGGGAAACGATTTGGAAGGCAAGAGGGCTTAGAGGGGTTAGATGTCTCTTTTTGTCATTTTAATGTAGAGGCCGACAGTAGGAAGCAGAGTATTATAAACAAGCCTTCCGAGTGTTTGAATGCACTTGCCATGATACCAATGCAAAGTTAAAATGTCTTAAAAACCCCCAAAATTCTAAAAATCAGTCCTCTTATTACATTTGTCTACATTTGTCCTTAAAATATCAGCATAAATGATCTCTAGCATAAGCTGTGTGTTTTGAATGCTGTAGTTCCCATTGGGGAACTAGGTTAATCAGTAACTATCTTTCTTGACCATCATCCCCAGGCAGAACATACTGGTCGATTAGCTTCACCAGATTTTGCTAGTGAACAGGTTACATTAGATAAACTATCCAAACAAACGTGGCCAATGTGCAGTTTAGCATTATGTGGTTTTGCCACTGGCATTATGATTTGAGAAATAGGAAAGGTCTGTTGTTGTTTTTTGTCTTTGTATACAGCACCACGGGCTGGCTGAGCCAGCAGATATCCCATTGGCTGAGAAATTGTCCTCTGCTAACAATGATTAAAATCATGATTGCAAAACGAGCCTTTGCAAAACCCGATCCCCTGCTTTTTCACCACTTCCCATTTCTCACCATCTCAAGCTGAGCTTTCTGCTAATGTAATGAATTTAGATAATAACCTTCACCAGAAACAGGAAGTTAATAAGATTGCTGAAATAAAAATTAGTCTTCATGCATTATAGCGGCAATCTATAATTTTTGCCTCTCTACTGCCATCTCTGTTTGAAACATAACATTGCAGGGTACTTGCAGAGGTTTTATTTGATGTGGATGACAAGTTTACATTCACATTTATGCATTTGGCAGACGCTTTTATCCAAAGCGACTTACATTGCATTATACTATAATGCATATAGTATGTATATATCAATATACTATACATTGATTCTGAGTATGTGCAATCCCTGGGTTCGAACCCATGACCTTGGCATTGTTAACACCATGCTCTAACCACTGAGCTACAGGAAAACTGTAGTTATAAAGTTTAAATTCTAAACACCTGCTGTTAAAACAAGCTACAAACGCTGCACCACCCACAGTACCTGCTGCACCACCCACAGTACCTGCTGCACCACCCACAGTACCTGAACAGGATATAGCGACGGATCTTCCTCTTTTTAGTTTACAAACAGACATTTCCAACAAAACCGGACAGCCCAAATACAATAAAACATCTTTATAAACATACCCCTGGGAATTGTGGTGAGGTAGAGATGATTTTCAGCACTGATCTGTCATGTACTTGCTTGTACTTGATTTTTGTTCATTTTTAACCAAAAAGAAGATACCGATTGCAGCTTTAGCTGGTCTATTAGACAAGCAGTTTCAGCAACTCAAAATGCAAGCATCCCATTACGACAACAACACAATACTTAGGCGATATAAAAACTCACTTCTTCTCAAAAACAAATGATTGTTTTATTACAAACCCTCATTTCTGTTCTGCCGCCCAGGCAGTCATTTCCCCACCTTCCGTTGCACTTGTAGGCGAGTCACATTTTGCCCTTGAGAACCTCATCATCATTAGTCTACAGCCGCATTTGCTTAACACGCACTTGCTCATTTGGTTCACCCAGAGCTAATGGTGCCTTCAGTGTCATGCTACTCCATCAAAGTCCTGCTCTGCAGGCCTCTCTTTCAACATCACAACACACATTTGTGCGTTCGCCACCGAGCAGTAATTCAAATTGATTCCCAGTATATGACAAATGGTCGTTTAGTAGCTCAGCCAAGATCATTGAGAGCGTAATGTCTCTTAGACGAATCGCGGCGCTATTTTAATAGAAACAAACAGAACGGAGAATCAAGAGGAGAAATAACCATCGCAGATCTCTAATATAAACCGCCACAGGCAAAACTGATGCCACTGTCACTCTACCACTGAGGCAGCTAATAGGTATAAACCCAACTGACATTTAATGGCTGTTTATTTTGGGAGAATTCTCAGTTTTAATGGCTGCTGAGCCACTTGTAAAGATGGTTTGGATGCCGTATGCTAAATAATGGCACTTTAAAGGCAAGACCGTTTATCACATCTAAATTCTAGTCGCATGTGTTTGCAGTTACTGTACATCCAAACAGTGGGATGAGATGCAGTCGCTTTTTTTAAAGCTGCAATCCACATCCGTCGCCTCTCTACTGCCATCTCTGTTTGAAACACAAAATTGCAGGTTGCTTTACATTCCTAAATGTACATTGAAGTCAAATAAAGTTTTCACAGGAAATTGGATCCGACAGCTCAGATTATAAATTATTATTATACATTTACCGTTGTGTATTCAGGTAAGATAAAGAGACAGTTCTGAACACTGATCTTTTATGTTCTTGCTCAATACCTGATAAAAAAACAAAAAGTTACGAATTGGCTTTAAATGCATTAAATGACTAAAAATACAGGTACCATAGCAACCAGCTACCTTAGACCTTAACCACCTTTTCTTTGCCTGAAGTAAATTCTTCCGTAGAAGATTATCTAATTCACACAAAAAAATCAGGTCTGGGCTACACACAGAAATTCATGTTCTGTGATATTAAGATTTACTGTGGACTGTAATTTAATTACAAGCTTCTCCATGCTTCACTACTAAGACTCAGTTTGGTGGGACTGAAACAGACGAGCATGGAAATAAACAGTGTTATTGAGTAAGAAGCTGATGATGATCCTCTAAATGAAACCGACTCGCTCTGACTCGCGGAGCTTTAGGAGAGTGAAGACTTAGCGTTTCACAAATCACTTCCTTACAATACAGAGCAGGAAATGCAGTTACAAACATTAATGAATAATACAAGGCTGCTAAATCTAATTAGGAAAGTCTCATGCAGGAACATTTGTAAAGCATTTGCGTTCTAACGTCAGACTCGGAGAATAACAATTAGTTATTTGCTTAGCTTAGTTTTCAGCCTGCTAAGGTCGATCGCGTAAGTAATTATGTTTATATCAACTCAAATATTTGCAGTACGGCCTGTTCAGGATAAGATACATCTTCAATCAAGGACCGACTTCATCTTGTGTTCAATCCTTATAAATTCCTCATTCAGTCGAGTAAAGAAACGTGTTTTCAAGTGATCCAAAGTGAAACTCTTTCCTCTTCTAAGCAAGTTCAACTTTAATCAGTGTCTGCCCAGCTAACAGGCACCAAAAGAGTTCTTGCAGTAACATTAGTAGAACGTTTTTAATATCAATAATTTTATTCTTAAGTTGTCAGTAAAATCGTTTAAAACATTGCAGAATTAAAAAGTTTAAATAACATTCTTATAATCAAGCGATGAAATTAATATGTCTAAAAACTGGACGTTTTGAACGTTCCTAGAACGTTCAATAACATTTTTAATGTTACGTAATGGAAACATTAGGGAAACATTCTTACAACCTGAAATTGTTAGCTAATCATAACATCAACACGTGATATCAATGTTTCGCTAAACATTGGCTTGAGAAGCTAAATAGAACACAAGCTTTGCAGAGAGACAAAATAAAACATCAATCCATTTTAAAACATACGTCTCATACTTTCTATGAAAATAAACATCATCCAGTCAGCAGACACTGGCCAGACATGTTTTCTGTCATGGTGCCGTACTTTCATTGACTTTCTCTTTATCTACTGGTGATCAGACTGAACCTGAACTGGATCTGACAGTGACCAAATGTCACACGACACTTTCATTCTCTGTTCAAAAGGTGTGCAGCCCGTTCCGTTCCTTTACATCCCTCTTTTCCCTTCTTAAAAAATTCCTTCATTTTATGTATTAAAAATGCATGGCTGGCTGCTCATAAATAAAGCATGATGATATGTCGGCGCATGGCGTAAATGACCTGTTTTGATACTGTTTAAACCACGTAAAGTGGATTCAAGTTTCCCGTTTACGCCAGAAAAACACGACCCTTCGGAATTTAGCTTTTAATTTATTTATTGGTTCGTTATTTCACACGTTTAATTAAAAGGTCTGCAAGTGTAAGATAATATAAACCGTCGCTTAGACGTAAATAAACGATAGTAGTTCCTAAATACTAAATTATTTATTTGTATTTGGAAAGACTAGTGCAAAATGACTATTATAATACATTAAAGGATTGCATTTATTGCATTTATTACTGAAGGATTGCGTTTAAGTCAACGTTTAATTGACTTATACTGTGAGGAAATGAACCTTAACAGTGATCCATTACAAAGGCTAAACAGAAAGGAATTCATCAGGGCAAATGCAACACTGTGCAATCTCTCTGAGAAATTACCAGCAATAATGTTTCGTTGTTTCGTTATTTTATTACAAATCAGACTTTATTATGCGAAGCACGGCAAACAACAGAGGAAACCGCTGTTAAATTAATTGTGCTGGATGATATACAAATTGCAATAACCCAAAATGAAGAACTAGTTGACTTCAGTTCATGAAAGAATGTTTTTATACAAGCAAATTTCACATTTAAAAAACAGTTATAGGACAAAGTATATATGTTTATAAAGACTACCTTATGCAGGGCCATTGTATGGAGGGAACAATCAGGAATTCTGTCCCATCTCTGTAATGATACAGCCCCACTTGCTCCTCTATGTTATAGCCTTTAACTTATTTGCCTCAGGGAAACGGTGCCCACCTATAAAAACAATGTCAAAGGCCCTGTGACTGTTTACATGAACCGATGTAACTGATATAGCAACTTTATTTTAACTCATTTACAAATTCCTAATTTCACACCCTCATGTTTTGGAAATAACCATTATATTCCAAGAGTTTGGAAGCCACCGTGCTTATACATTAAATTTGCGAGCAGAATCCTGTGCCGACCGATGTTGCGAACAATCCTGCCCATTTCTTCTACCGCTACAATTCTGAACAATCTTTGATTTTAAAATGAAGGATTAAAAGGACATTTGTATTTGAGACGCACGAAACCTCTGATGAAGTGTCAGAAGACGAAGAAGTGCAAACAGCACGGCTCATTGGTTACGACACAGTCACGTGATCTCCCCTCCCTGAGCGGGACTGATTAACACATGGAAATTTATCCCAGAGGCCGACGCTACATCTTTATTTTCACATATCAGAGGAGATGCTGCAGTGCACATCTATGGCGGAGGAGATCTAAGTGATGCTTAAGCACTCGGCTGCCTCCTCGGTATTTTCTAATTAAAGGCAGCGCAGGCTGTAGGAGAATGGGCAATAAATCACCCGTTCTCAGGTGCATTCCCCACGCGGTGGCATTTTACTGTCAGTAAAACTCTCAGTGCCTCCCCTCCCTATTCCTGTGCAGAAATACCTAACCTCAAAACACAACAAACACAGCAACACAAGCGCCGGTGTCGCTGGATCGCATGCGCTGGAATTCTGTATGCAGAATATATTTTGTTAGTGTTCTTGTGAAAATCATATTTCGTAAATCACACATTTACCCCTTCGGTATCTGTTGAATCTATTTTAATTCAATTGGTTTTGAGAAATGTTGATTTCTGGTTGTGTTTTGAACCCGGACATGAAAAACGCACTTCAATTTTAATATTTAAGCCTAAGGTGAACACAAATGCAAGCAGGTAAAACAAAAATTACCATGACATAAATTGTATTGAATGGAAAGTTAATACGATGCAGGAAGCACGTTTTAATATCATTAATATCTTTGTAAGGTAACAACGTTCTCAGGTAGGGCATGAAAGTGTCGTGTCGGCCACACATGGACTCACGCTGTTGTGTGCTTCACATTAGAGCACACAACAGACTATTAAAAGAACCTCAACGAAGCATTTGGGCTGATTTCAGATCAGTGATCTGCAAAGTGTGTCAATGTAATCTGGAGGCATGTTTTATCTTATAACATTCCCCGTTGGCAGCGTTTTCATCTATTTTTAGGCCAATACTTCATTTTTAATGCCTCTTTTTAAATGTTAAAACAGATACCAGAAATACGCTGTCATGTACTAATATACAGTAAATGTACTGTCATGCTTCTTTTAAAGTTGCACTCAGATTTTTTGGGTTTATATTGAGCTGGTTAATGTGACAGTTGTCTTGGATTTACACGGACATATTTACAAGTCATAATTTTAAATAAAGTTACAAGTCATAATGACAAGCAATGACTATTTAATTCCACAAGATTACCAAACTAAACAGAGTTTACAGTACAGTACAGTATTCAGCTGGGGGCAGTCATAACATGTCTGCCCCCATGAGATGACCTGCTCCTTGTAAAATTAGCTCGTTTTATGATCATTATATTATTTTGTAATCATTCAATTTTTATTTATTTATTACTGTTTTATTATTTATATAAACAAATAACAAACTAGTAACAACTACAAAAACAAATAACTTACTAGTTCCTGATATGACCGGGCTCTTCATATCATGTAAGTGTACTTGATTTTAAACACTTTTTATAAGTAATATTTATTTTCCGGTGTGTGAAACTTTTAATGAGGACAGCACGACTGAGCGCACCTTTAAAGGACACGACGATACAAAAACTGTAATGGCACGTTATTATTAGTTTGGGAGATGAATGCGCACTAATTCAACAGTATCTCAGCCGCACTGAAAATGACACTTTTCAAAAATCTAATTTGCTCACACAATGTATAATGTAATTTTATTGATAAGCAGGGATGGGGACAGGAGAGTTTAACTTTATCTGTATTCTGCTTTGGAATGTTTCTTATCTGCTCTGTGTCCTACACCGATGGCTATGAGGCAGCTGGAATGAATACTAATTTTTCCTTCCCACGTTTCATAATGCGTGAAGACCGGTCTGGAGTTCAAAACTAACCTGTTTTTTTTTCAAACAAGTGTACTTTGTCTAAAGTGGTTTGTATGAAGCAGTCTCATGGCATCTTCACACATTTTACAGGTTCAATTTACTATTTACAAATGCAACTATACAGCATATAAGGACAATATATAAAGTCTTTCTTGCGTCTTATGATTTCTACTACGGTTTAGGACACAATAAAACGTGTGACGGTGTATTACGACCGAGGAAAGCGTGTCAAATCTGTTTTAATCAGCTAACCTTTACTTCAATAAGCCTGTGTGAAAATTGAAAAGTGAAAAAGCTGGTGTGGAAGTATTTCTTGAAGTTTATGAGCCTTCTCAAGTGATCGCAAGTTGTATAAAGAATGTATAAACACACACACACACACACACACACACACACATGCGCGTGTGTTTACTTATCTAAATGGGGACATTCCATAGACCTCCATTGTTTTTATACACAGTTGAATTTTTACAACTACAAGCGTTTTTACAAATGAGGACGTCCCCCAAAGACCCGAGTAATTTTTTGACAGACACTCGTTCACACATGTACAGAATTAGTTTGGAGGCTAATGTATGAATGATCCAGTCCATCCAAACTACTGCAACCTGCAGCCCAAACAAACGCAGAAACAGACATAAATATCTCTTCATGATATATAACATAACCTCTATTCTCAAATTTACAATCTGGCCAGAGCGCTCCCATAACCCATACTGGGTCATGAGAGCTACATCAAAAAAGTGCATTCTGCTCCTACCATTAGTTTTACATAAGAAGTTATGAGAAAGCACTCGTACAGGCTGATTTAATCTTGACAAATCACTGTAGTCTCCTTCCATTCAGTAAAACAAAAATTTCTTAGCAACTGGTCATTCGCAGAACACTCATGTTTATAGTTAAACAATTCCTATGTAACTTTATTAGTCTAAGATCTTACTCAAATCAATGGTGAACTTCAGTAAATGTGCAGCACGAAGACTTTCCAGTGTATTATTGGATAAGCAATATACTACGAGTATAGTTGTTTGCTAATCTGTTTGGGAGCGATGCGCGCGGTTTTCAATGTGTTTTGGCAGGTGTAGATGCTGACTTTGGCAGACTTGCTGTTTTGCAGTATAGCGTGTGACAGAAGACACCTCGCTGTTTACTGAAGCCTGAAAGATTAGCAGAGTTTTGAGCAAAGACTGTGGCTGCTTCCTGTCCATCAGTCTCCCCGGCTAACCATTTTAGGTTGGAAGAACGTTTCCCCAACGTTTCCATTAGTAACAAAATGTTCAAATGGAACCTCTAGTAACATTTAGCATGTTTATTTTTTAGACATTGTATTAACATTATATATTAACTTATATACTATATATACGTAAAAAGAATTCTACTAACTTCACTGGAGGAACTTTTTGTGATGCCTTTTTTTTGTGATGAGAACTTTTAAATAATGTTAACCAACGTTCTGGAAACGTTCCCTATTAGCTGGCTCGTACCTTTTTCCTAAATTACACCTGAAAGGCATTACAAGTTTGCCATTTGAAAGCACCATCAAGCTGCCAAATAAAACACAAATCTTAGATTAATACTGTGACGCTGTAAAGCGCACATCCTTTTTACTGTTTTAACATTTGCAGTACCAGTGGCCGCTTGTCCGCAGTGCTTGAGCCAAAACAGCTGTACAGTAATTGGGCAGCAATGGTTGAAATGTCCAGTAATTAAATGTGAAGTGTGTAACCAGGTGGGACATTTGCTGACCTCTGTAGCTTTAAATGGCCAGTGTGCACCAAACCAAAATGTGCTTTGAATTTAGGATCTGTACCTGCTCAGATAAGTGAGGGTATTTTGTGCATTCCGCAGTCAAGCTATACTAAAAAGGAATACTGTTCTAATTCAAGGTCTTGTACATGCAGTTCTTGCATACATATTACTTACATACATAAAATACATACACTGGGCAGTGAGGCAATGAGGCAAGTGAGGAAGTTTTGAATACAGTCAGTGACAGGTGCACAGAGGGTTTACAGCCATAGTCTGAATTTCACATCAATGCAGTTGATAGAAACAAACTAAGAGATATTTAAACCTGCTGATATCATTGATTTCCACACAGTAAAATAATGCAGTGTAGTACATGCAGCTCAGTTATTACAGCTACCATAGATGGGGGAAGCCGTGGCCTAATGGTAAGAGCGTCTGACTTGTAAACCAGATTCGAAAAGATTTGATTTCCGCAGCTGGCAGGAAACAACTGAGGTGCCCTTGAGTCCCAGTTGCACCCAGGGCGCTGCAGTGATAGCTGCCCACTGCTCGGAGTGAGTGAGTGTGTGTGTGTTCCCTACTTACCGGATGGGTTAAACTCAGAGGTCACGTTTGAAGTATGGGTTACCAAATATCGACAAATTTGCCACTTTCACTTCAGACAGAAAACTAATTAGAAGGCCAACGTTGCCAGTGGTATGTACAGTAAATGTACAGTAACTGCAGTACAGCATGTGTCCAGTGTCATGATGCTGGAAGTGTTAGGCATTTGGGTTCTCCTGTAGTGCCTCCTCAAGGATGGTGGACTGAATCAGTGTTGATGCTACATTTTGACTCCCCTTAACCAGAGGCTTCATTTTTATCTGTTACGGTGACATGCATCCATGCATAATGTATGCCTGCAGAGGGACAGCGTACATCCCTTGCTCATTTCAATATCTCGCAGTCTGCTGTACATTATTTGGGCAATGGTTGATGCTCAATATAATATCATGAATTTTACATCACTCCCACGTGTATGGGATCACCCGACTACACAGATCTCACAATGTGTTTGCTCCTCTGCTGTGTTTATACTGTAAGGCAGACCTAAGGTTAGTTTGTTATTAAAATTATAAATATTTGAGAGAGCCCGCAGACAATTCAGTATATACAGAGTTTCAGAAAATCAAATAAAGATTCTTTTAAACGAGAACACGTATTTCTGTGCTGCTCAATTTTAATGCCGTACATCCTTAATACAGCGTCGTTCTGAATTGGTGGTTCGAACACAGTTGAAACAGCAGCTTGTCACTTCCAAAAATGGCGTCTGTTGTGATCTTCTAGAAATATCGCGTATTTAACGCGGTATTTAACACATAAAAAGGTGAAAATGTGCAGTCTTGTTAATAAAACCACTTTTGACACTTCTTGGTAATATATAATTTAATGGGTAGAACGTTCAGGTTTCCGGCACTCAAATATAATTATGTCATGAGAGATCATTAAAATGTAACTCAGGAAGCAATGGTGAAACTGCTTATTATTTGACGACTTTCTCCTTCCTATTAGCTTATCACAGATATCACAGACTGTTCCGTTTTCACCCCGAAGCAGCACGAGAGCTCTAATCAGCCTGCGATATCAATCTTGACATAAATGTATTATGAAGAGGCTCAAATTGAGCTGCAGTTGGCACAAACAGGCTTTGGGCTCGTGTCACTCGAAGCATATGCAAAGTAGCAGAACCATCTCTAAGCTTTCAGAGTTCTGTCCAATCCAATAACACGGACGTGACATCATTCTGGTGTTTTATTGTGTCCTTCAATTTGATATTGGTCTTATTTAGAAGTCTATCATGGTTAGTGTGTCTGTCATATAAAACGAGCCATGCTTTCTTGTAATGGGGAACCACAAGCAGTTTTTGGATCATAAAGGACCCTTAACATTCACAGAACGTTTTTGTTTCACAAAAGGTTCTTTGTAGTAGAACAAGGTTCTTTAGACTATAAAAAGCTACGAAAGAAATGTTTTCTTTGAGAACCTACGGTTGAATGGTTCTTAGGGAACCAAAATGATTCTTCTATTGCATTGCAGTGAACCATTAAAGAACGTTTATTTTCAAGAGTTCATATATGTTGTATGCCTCACTATCAATAAAATTAAACAGCATTAGAAATGCACATTAAAAACACATATGCACAATTACGAAGATGTACATATCTTGCCTTAAACCCCACAAGTTCCACAGTCTTGCCCTCTGTCTATTTGCACAGAGAGAGTTTGCCGTCCAGTCATGTATTATCACCATAGGCCTCATAAAGCACAGGAAGAGATCTGGATGCTGGACCAAACCCGCTCTTGAGTTCCACTTAATTTCTTGCTAATTTATGAAGCCTCTCATTGGTCGTAGACAGATCATATTTTCCCAGAAACCCATTCTAAGCTTGACCAGCTGTCTGAACCGGCCAATATCACTCAACGTGACTCTTAATTGAAAACTTTATGTTGTGCTGTTTAAAATTTATCGATTTAAAGTTCAGTAGAGATGGTACCATCTCAGTGGATGAGGAAGAAGGTCAAAATTCAGAATCACACACAAGGAAATTTATCGTTCATGGCCTTCAAAGTCATGTCAGAATGATTGTATTAACAAGATGAATGGTGCAGTATTAATAGCATCAACATTCCGGAACATTCTGACTTTCTGAGTAGAGGGCGTCTGAAACAAGCAGATTGTTATTGGTCATCTCTAGTATTTTTTAATTTTGACCATATATTTACAGTAGTTTGAACACACTATATACGCTGTTGATGAAGTTTCGCGATCTTCATCACGATCTTGAAGAAAAAGCTGAAAATTTAGTCAATTTTTGAGGTCACAAATTTGATTGTCAAAACTACATTTCCCAGCATTCTCTATTGCTGCACAAGTCATTTGGCCCCAATGCAATGATAGGATATCGTACTTGCCTGTCAAACTGTGTATTTGCATACCTGTTGAAGCCACTATTGGAGGAGGTGTGGCTTTGGACAGCACTCTGAAGGGAGTTTGGGGATGTTATGTTTGGGGAAGCTAGGTTGCTATTGCTAGCCCCCACGAAAAAACAAAGTTATAAGTTTAATCAAGTTATAAGGAAAGAAATAACTTTTTTATAGTTCAAAGAAAGACAATATAGCTCCAAGCAGCATGCAGGGCCAAATACTAAAAGCGCACTAATACCACACCAAAATATCTACAGTCAATGTAAAAACTGAACCACAAACACGTCGGAGTGTTTGTAGAAGCAAGTCATGTATCATACTGGAGGCAAAACCAGGAGCTGATAACCCGGTAGTTCTCACGATGAACACTGCATGTCATGTTGATCTGCTTTCCAATTGTCACCTATTAAGAGACTCCACGTGCTCAATCTCTTCCATGGCCCTCAGGCCGGAGATCTTTATATGAATTGACAGCCATCCAAAAAGAACAGAACCAGGATCTTAGCAAAACAGGCTTCATCTTATTAGCTTAGCACTTCATTCAATAGCGGCTAAAAGGTTCTGACACTTCTTTTGTAACACACTGTTGGTGTGAAACACCTCAGTCCAGCCTCGGTTGGGTTTGGATCGATGGGTAACTCATGCAGAATAGCACCGGTCCATAAGGGCGGACTGGGTGAAGCAGTGAGCAGGATAAGATTACTGAAGGACTGTAAAACTCAGAGCTAAATGAGCCCGGAGGTGATTTGTTGAACGTTCACCTCCAAGGGTCTACTGCGATATAGATCTCACTTTATATGAACAGACCTGCTTTGCATTTTAATGGTCTGTATCAGGCTGCAGCTGGCCTCCAGCTATTTAGTTATGGCCAAAGCATCTAATGAAATATGCAAAACAGTACACATCATAAAACATGATATACATCACGACTCAGCCCAACGTCAACGATTATTATATCATATTACAAATTAATTAATTACTATAATCTTTAACATCTTTAATCTTTAAATAAACAAATTATTATTACATATAAATATAATCAATAATTTAATATATAAATACATTACTATTATTATTATTATTATTATTATGCATTTATCATTTACAACAGCAGAGACCAACACTCATCTTTGGATATCAAGGATAAAAATGTCCAGCACATTTTAACCGAACTTGGTAAGTACAGTAAAAACCGTATTCAGTTATTCATCAGTATGATTTTTTTACTTCCATTGTCAAGATAAATATTCATTCATCACTTATCTGGATAAATCAAGTGAGATCTGAGTGAAGCTGCTCTTCCACACTAGAAAATTTAATCTTTCTCTCCCTGTATTAGATAACACCAACAAACCATGTTATATTTTTCCTTGTGAGCTACACCTTTAAATAGTGTGAATTTATATTAAAAATGTATGTATGGACTGTACAGTACAGGCATAATATATGAGTGTCATTTACTAATAATCACATATACGTCTCACACTAAATGCATGCCAGATTTGCATATATTCGTTCTTAGGCTTGTTGTAATGTTGATGAATCTGAATTATTCCAAATGAGGAAGCCCATGTCTGCCATTATACTCATTAGCATAACACACACCCAAATCCTGTTCCTAAAAGCTCTTCTCATATATCTCTCTCATACAGCCATTCGTCACTCTCTGCAAATGTCCTCGTGCTGTCTTTAAAGATCCCCAACACTTCCCTCATACCAGCAGTGGCATTCCCAAAAACCATTGAAAAACAATATTCACCGCACAGGGCTAAACAAAACTTGTGTTTTGTTTTTATAAAACATTAATTCAGCTTAACACATTGTCTCTAAGGTCACCAAACCTCTATCATTGTTGCACATATGCGGCTTGCATCGGTTCTAAATTTTATGCTAAATTTGGTGGTGAACTTGATTTATGCATGAAAACGTTCACACCTGGTTATACACAAATACACGCGTACGTATTAAACAGAAGCAGTAAATAAGACCCGTTACGTGCACAGCATGTGTGCTGTTCGGTTCATCCTCATCATAGATCAACTACAACCTTAACAGAGACTCTGCTAATCTATAAATCAGTGGAGTTTGCACTTTACATGGCTGTTATATTATCCTGAGTCCAGGCACCCAAAGTGAAGGATTGGACTAACTAAAAGGTCATATTGTTTACGAATTATTTCTCAAAGGCATTGTGGGTAAAGAGCGCAGTTACAGCCCAAAAACGGCGGAGAACTCACGGCCGCCTTGCGTTGCGTTTGAGGGCTGCTGGTAATTCCGTGAGGCGGCGGCCATTGCCTCGTCCTCTGTGTTCAGGTTGCTTTTTATGATCCTGGCGGGGTGGAGCGTCAGTGCGGCACAGAGGCGCTCAGCATTCAGCTCAGAGCTTCAGCCCGGCGAGGATTCTGGAGAAATGTGAACGCGGCTGTCACACTTGGCTGCTGTCCCTGTGTGCTTTTCTTTCGCTCTCTATCTCGCCATCGCTGGGCAGAAAACGTCGGAACGCTGAAGGATGGCCTCCATTTTGCGGCGAACGTGCTAGCATGTTTCACCAGAGACTGTTCTGTGAGCTGGTGTCCTGCATTCGTCTGCAGGGGAAACCTTAAAACGAGTATACAATAGTGTTTTTATTATTGTCGTTTGTCTTGGTTAGTTATTTGCGATGACTTCATTCTGGCTAAGAATAAACCGCTCGTACTAACAGCGTCATGTAATCACGCACGCTGTTCATCTGCATTGTTTTTCTCCCAATTCACTGAAGTTATGCTAACGAGGAAACATGGCCAATACATTAGTGCTAAACTCAATTTGCATCCTGCAATTCCAAATCTTACAGTCTGGTTTTGAGTGCTAAACCGCGGAGAATGCAGGAGACCGCATGGGATATAATGCGTTGCTCCACCACAGCGGTCCGGGAAACTGGAACGCTGGAATTTAAAATGCCGGACTGCATGTCACTTCTGGACGCGTCATATTATAAATCTTTCCTGCTGCAAAGATCGCAACAAAATGTGCACACAAGTCTCTTTAAAACTACAATGTGTTTGTACGCCACGGGTTATTTTGCTGAAATACAAACCATAAGATGTAAAATGTCACCCAGTGTCCAGTTACAAGACAACAAACATCAGTTTCAGCTGTTCTTCTTAATGATCAGTCAAACATCAGTTTCAGCTGTTCTTCTTAATGATCAGTCAAACATCAGTTTCAGCTGTTCTTCTTAATGATCAGTCAAACATCAGTTTCAGCGTTCCTCAGAAACTGAAAGTATTACAGCGCACAGATCAAACATATATATATTCAGAATGAGGGGCAGCTTCAGTAGAAGAGCCTCACTTGCTTCTCTCAGGCCCGTGATGGATTGCAACCATTTGTGTCAGGAAATTACATAGTTTTGTTGAAAATATGCTGCTGACTGAACGAGCGTCTAAGAACAGAACCTTAAAATGGGACGAAAACATTCCGAGACTCTCAACGACGTTTTGATAGTGTGAACGATATCATTTGGGAATCAACAAATCAAGAAACAAGCGTTGAATAAATTAGGATAAATTAGATAGTATCAGGTCCTGTCGGCACTGATCGTAATCACAAAGCTTATTCTGCTAAAGTCACAGAGACGGATCTAAGCTAAACGAAAGCCAGCTGACTTTTGTCCTGACCCTCGCTCAATATCACTGTCAGGTTACTGCCAGGGCCCGACCTCTGGCACTGTGATTCTCTGTGTGCTAAAGGGGAATTATTATGGCTTTTCTGGAGTCTTGATTATGTTTTTGGGGTGCACTACGACATGTTTCTTGTGTTTCTGCTTTGTTTTTTAAGAAATATGTTTTTTTTTTTTTACATATTTCACCTTCTACAACACTGTTTCCATTCTCATAAAAACTGGCTGTTGTATTCCTGGTTCTACAAAGCCCCTCCTTCCGACTTACAGAATGGGCTCTGATTGGTTAGCTGACCCAATGTGTTGGCTAATTGGCTAACAACCTAGTGTGCGCTGTCTGGAAATGTCACGGAGTTGACACGAAGGGGCAGAGTTTATTCAAATTCTGGAGATCATGACATTACAAACCCAGGAATAGAACTGTACTTTTCAGTCGTTTATTGTAGTCCATAAAATGTGATTCGTGACAAGAAAATGCGTCCCTTTGCAGTAAACGTTTACTGTTGTAATCGCAGATATCGTTTCTGCTCAAAAAGCAACGCAACTAACTAAAGTTGAAAAAATTAAAGCGTATAATTGGACCTTTTAAAAGCACTGGTTCAATAACAAATTAGCTAAATTACAAATTAGTAGGGCTCTCACGATATGCTAATTAATTCATCTTGTATTGTGATAATCGATATTTGCTGAGAAAAGCGCCCAAAGAAATATCATTCGAAAACATTTCATTATATTGCTAGACCAAAGCATTGAATTAGCATTTCAAAAGTGACATTTCCACGTGATTTAACACATCATCACTGGCCTACAGTTCCCAGCGATCTGTTTCTGAGGCGTTTTTCAATCCCATTTTTTGATTGCGTGATTTTTTTTACAATTAATCACATAACGCTTCAAATTGACAGCCCGACAAATTAGTGAGTAATTCCGTGTGTTTCAATTTGAATATTTCAAATTAGTGTCACAGCGAATGTGTTGCCGGTTGGGGAATTCTGTAATACACAAAGCTTTCATCCATGCAGATGAACGAAATGATTGCACACGCCGAGCGGAAGAGAGAGAGAGAGGGTGTCATGTTGTGTACGAGATAAAACACGCCGACTTGACCTTCGGTATCCTTGCACACAAAGCCCCCCTGTGGCGCGCCAGCCCGGGGTTTCATCCCAGCCTCCGACGCGCCTCATGCGGCGCTGTTAAATCCGCAAATCTCGACCTGCCTCTGCTCATTCGGGGGAAAAAGAGACGAGATACAGGTGCATTGGCAATCTGCAACCGCGCTCCAGATCCTGCGTGAGAGCAGATTGCAGTCTCTGTGACACGACAGCACCGCCGCAGGCAACACATGGCTGAAAAACGGCCCTAAACCAGCCACTGGAACATCAGCTACGCAGCGCGTTATATCTGTGCGCGCCTCTAATGTTTTGACATTGAGATCAACAGTGATTTGAAGCTGTGCGGCTTGATGCACAGCGTGTAAAACACAGAGAATTGCGTCCTGTGAACAAGAGCTTGTGTACGGGCTTACCTAGCTGACAGAGAACGTTCTCGGAACGTTGGCTAATGTTCTCTGAAAGTTCACTCAACGTTAACAAAAAATGTCTTGCGGTACGTTAGTAGAACGTTTTATACCATATATGAAAAACATTATTTTTAAGTTGTGAGTGGAATGTTTTAAAAAACAGTACAGAATTAAAAATGTTTAAATAACGTTCCTACAACCAAGCAGTAATGTTAATACAGTGCCTAAAAACTGGACATTGTGGACAATGTTTCTAGAACATTCAAAACACCATTTTTAACATTTTGTTACTTAATGGAAACATTAGGGAAACGCTCTTATAACCTACAATTGTTACCTGGAAGCTGCTTTTATCAGTTGCTTGTGGCACTGCACACTGAAATAAATGACGCAGCTGTGATAATATGTCCCGTAAGTAGCAGAGAAGAACAGTGTAGAAATGTTATTGGCCATTGCAAAGCTCCTGACAGAGAACTCCTGTTATGCAGGTCAGGTTGAACTCATAACGTCTGCTCATCATAGAGTTAATAGTGGTCAAGTACGAGGTTTCAGAAATGAATAAACCATTTTAAATCAATGAATGAGTCACTCAAATACCTGAATTCTTTTACAGCACATAAAAAAACGCTGAATATGACTGTATGGACATCCAAACCAAATTAAAAACCAGCAAAAAACACCAACCAAGCAATGCTATGTGTTATATATTTAATATTTGGGCAATGCTCGGATTAAGCCTGTGTCACTGCAAAACCGTGTTATTAACCTGATTCTGGACCTGCACCATGTTATAAGCAAAAATAGTTATTTGTGTCCTGAAGTATCATTTTAAAACTACTGTGTCGTAAATAATTGTTACATATTAATCATTCTTGACTATGGTACACAGTACAGTATATCAAAGTACAACAACATTACCATCTGATATCATCTGGCAAAGCTCTTTTAAATGATAAGTAGCTTGTAAAAAAAGTAGCTAGATTAAAACAGAAAAGCACTATAATAAAGCTATATGGGGGGGGGCAAAATCTCTTAAATTATTAAACATTAGCAGGTTATCTGAAATAAAAACAAACAGGATTCCAGCGAGGTAGATAATATCAAACTTGCTAAAATAAACCTGATTTCCTAATGCTATCTGAGAGGGAAATTCTAGCGGAATATAATTTGTTATTGCCTCATCACGCTCGGTTCACAAGCGCGTGTCTGTAACGTCACGTGACATAAAAAAACAGCAAACGACACTGCTGCGGTCTTTGTTGTGAAAAGTATGTTGTTACTGGAAAAGCTTTACTGTTATGAAAACAGTAAGCTTGTTACTGTACACTTGTACAGTAAAAATGTAGTTCAGTTATTGGTGTCACCGCTTTTAGTTAGTTCCTCCCCAGCACTGGACTGGGCTCAAATGGTGATTTTTAGTGAAGAAGTCAGCTCACATTGGTAAGAGACCCATCATGCTGTCTCGCAGAGTAATGAGAAGCCCGCTCTGTCTTGCTGTGTTCACTGATAACAGGTCACATTTACTATTTCACTCGAGTGTGAATCTCTCTGGCTCTTTCACGCTGAATGCACCCCACCTTCGCAGCACATGGAACGTGTCCAAGATGCAACAGAGCAGAAACCGAAAGATAAAAAGGTAAATGGCTATTAAAATAGCCTAGAATTTAAAGGGGTTAGGTACTGGCTGATAATACTACATATCAATATCATCCGAGTGTCCATCACCATCTGAGT
>JAZGTI010007739.1:0-21176 GCA_036877585.1 Botia kubotai
CTGGCATGTCCAACAGAGGCATTAACTTAATTGTTAAAGATATTTTACCCCAGCATTCATATGATGTGCATATTTTCTTTTCAATATTAATAATCTATTTTTATGTTTTTATGAAATTTTTATATTTTCCCAATTCATCTTTTTATGTTTTTTTATGTTTTATTTTATGTACTTGTTTATAAAATTTTGCTTTGATTTGATTGCATTGATTGATTGACAATTATAGCTATTTGACAACCTAGCTTGTTGACAACCTGACCTGATGGGTAGTGATGCCGCGGCAACCTTAGATCTCAGAGCTGAATCCAAACCTGGTTCCCCAGTCACCTTAGCTTAAAATGATGCATTAGCTTGTAGCATGCAGCAAAAGATGAGGAGGCTTTTGATTTTCTGCTGATATAAAGAAAAAATGCTAAAAGTTAGAGGAATTCCGTTTTTTTTAAAGGAATCGCAATAAGAAACAGAAGTAGATTTGTGCCTTGTTTCTCTTAGTCCTTAAAATGAGACAGAAATTCACTTTTAATGTCCATATGAATTATTGAGCCATATGACACATAAATCCTCAGTATAGCGTATCTGTACCTTGCTGACTGTGTGGTACTGTATATGTGTACCACTCTGCTATCTGTGTATTATTTGCTCAGTTTTATCACACATGTATTGATTTGTTGTTGCTGATACGCTGGCTTGTGGAGGTGAAAATAGAATTGTGACAAAAAGAGAAAGGAAGAGAGAGGGACCAGACGTGTGAATGTGTCTCTAAATTTAAGCTACTGCGCCAGCAGAAAAGGAGTGTGTGCGTGTGTGTGTGTGTGTAGATTAACTTTTAGCTGATGTACAGTCTTTCAAAAGCGAGGCTTGTGTATGACATTAATTTCAGCTTACTGCGGTACAGAGGAGATTAGAGGAGCAAACTGTCCAGAAAACACTCTGTTGTTTTCTCTGACAGTCTATTCTTTTCCCACAATTTTCTCCCTCACACACATATACTGTCTTCCAGATGGAGAAAAAATAAGCATGATATAGTAACACTGCTTTATTTGCTCTGGTGGTCACTAGGTATTTTGCTAATGGTGGTCACTAGGTAACAAATGTGGGGACAGCCCTTCTGTGCCTGTCATTAATGACATCACCAGCTAACTCTGTGCATGTTATAAGCTTTAGTTAAAAGTATTACGTTTTATATACGCTTAATATAAGATACTTTACCTCAGAGATGTTTTTGCATAAGAAGCCATCTTATGAAAACTGGAGTCGATGATTTTCATTGTAATTAGCTCATAGGGGGTTTGCAGCAGGTTGACTAGGTGAAATCTATTCCTCAGGGCCTCCACTGTTTGCTCCTGTTTATTGTTTCATCTTTCCCTCAAAGAATCAATTTGAAGGGCTGAGATGGGATTTCTACTCTCCGGGGGAATGAATCCCAGGTGCCAAGACAAAATATCTTCTTCAGGACTGTGGAAGCCTTCAGAAAACGTTCAATTAATATTCAAACTTCAGACAGTCAAACCGAGGGCCTTCTCCAAAAGACACACACACAGTTTCTGCTAGCTGTGCTGAAACATCTCACTCAAGTCTTCTGACTCAACTGTGAAAACATCTCTGAGAGTCATAACACATCTCTCTCACCCGCACACATACATTCTTTCCCAAAGACATTTGTAGGTTCTTTAAGACACACATCAAAGGCCAATCAAAGCTTCACGCAACTGTCAGTTCCTTCCTCAGCCACACCACAGAAAGGTTGGAGAGTTTGTTTACCTATGTGGTTATGTTTACATTGATTTTTAGATCTGAGAACAATGTGTTTATGAGGTTGCTGTAAAACCCCTTGACTTACACATAATCCGTTTTATGGTTACAGAAAAGTCAGTTGGAAGGGAATCAAAGTAGGCAAATGTCTTTCATTTCACTTTACCATGGTGTGCTTTGTATGGGAATTTCTGGAAGTGCTCAGCACTTAATAGACAGTATCATGTATCTACTTCTTTAGAAGCATTTGGATTTGTGTGTTAGAATCCACAGTACTCCATAGATGTACACATGTGTTTGATTAAATGGAAAACTCAGAAGTTAAAGATTCACACAGGACAGATTTTGAATGTAAGTTGTAAGTCTTGTGTACTTTAACTTTCCTAACAAATGGAAAAATTACAAACTGCTTTAATCATAGTTAAAGGTATTATATCCTAAAAAATCCAAAACGTTGAGTTTTCGAAAAAATAATGGATGGACAGATACAGTCATTCAGTCATAAACATAATTAGAAGATACTTTTATTAGAGTTAGTACATTGTTAGAAAGAGTGACATCAGTAGGATAGTTTGCGCACATCTGAGGCCAGTACAGATTCTATTATCCTGTTCTTATATAATACAGGATTTACAGGGGCTGCATGTTGAATGAAGGGGCAGTGTAAACTGTTTTACATGTGACATTTTACATGTGTAGACATTTATATAAAAGTCTTAAAGGCAAAGCAGCAAACAATGTCTAGGTTCTAAAAGTGAGACATGTGCATGTCATGTGCAACTTGACTGTTTTGGTGCAATTTATTAAAATATTTGAAAATCTGTATGTTATTCAAACAGTAACAATACTTACCTGAGTAACTTTACCATCTAACAAGTAACTGCCTTCGTTTTTGGTCATTTTGCTTAGATAAAGGTTAAACAAGAAATGTTAATTGACCTTCTCATGGCTGTGATGATAGTCTCAGGAGAGTGATCGTGGTTTAAAAGGTTTGCAGCACAACGTGTGATCAGACTGGTAATGTCAGGATTAAATAAAGTTCATTAGCATGGCTATCATCTCTCTGTGACAGGTCCAGGATCAGTTCCCAGATACTTATGAGGCCCCACCTCAACTGTTTAACCTTTTAAGGGCTCAGAAGAGGAGCAGAGGTAAATCTGCTGACTGTGATTGTTCAATGCAAATGCCAGGCCCTGTGTTAAAAATTATCGATGCTGGTTCATTAGTCATTTGGTGAGAGTGCCTGTAATTGCTGACTGTCCATAACAAGGACAACTCCCCATGTGCATTTCTATAATGACAGAGCGATCGGGGCTGGACCTCACGGTTCTTGTTATCGACAGCTTGCAGGGCAAAGGATATATAGGCTCCCAAACAATTTGCAGTGAAATCATGTACTGACCAGAAGGTCCTCTAGATTATAGACCTTGTTTTAGATTTAAACTTTGTCATTGGGTCTTTCATTAATATTTATGTACACATGTTGTGTGTGTTTCAAAAGTTGTTTGAGAATTCCTGCTGTATTCGACAGGTGCATATGCATTTTTTTTGATACCTTTGTTCTGACGTTGATGATTGCAGTATTTAGCAATTAGCATAATATACATCCAACTAATTATACTGCATATCATTTTGGTGTATTTAAAATAAGAATGGCTTATTGTGGCGAATCCTAATTGTTTCATTTTATATGGACAATAATGTGTATAAATATTATTATATAAAAAATGTCTGTTTGATGTTTCTGTGACCACCAGAAGTAATTGATTTTTGCATACATTTGGTTTGAATACAAAATTTATAAACAGTTACTGATGAATGATGATTTCTGCATGAACACATTCACACGTTTTCTGTGCAAATACTTGTGTTTGTACAGTAAACGAATAAGTCCCATTATCTGAAGTCAGGTTACGCTGTTCATGTAGTTTGGAAGCTGCAATTGTGAAGTGAAATATTTAAAACCCATTGAAATATTTAAGACCAGCCCTGCGTTTTACTTCTACAAGAAGACACACAAACACATCTGCTGGCTGCCACAGAAGCTCCCACAAGGAGCTCAAACGCAGAACGTCTGTAAAATGTACCAGACAAGGTTAACGCACAGCATACGGTCGACACAAGTCACGCAGCCTCCATCTGAACTCCCAGCCGACTTTGACAAGCAGGAATGTGACGAGCCCTCAACTCAGACAATGGAAGAAGTCTCAACAGTTCAGTGAGTACTGTTGTGTGCGTCCACCAGACATGGGAGAGAATATCTAATTAATTCCATTGTATACGATGCTCAGGTTTAAAAATTGGGGGCCATTGAACGAGTCCTATTAACAACTGTCTCTCATTAGTGGCTCAGGGTTTGCAAAGAGCAGACTCACTCTGAAAGCTTAAACAGTTCACTGCAGCCCTTGGTTTTGGAAAATGCACCATTTACAAATAAATGTTGCATTTTTACCCTGGCAGTTCTAGATTGGGCACACATATTCATATCTCTGGCTCTCGTGACAGGAAAAACATCATGCATGCCAAAAACATCTCTCTAATAGGGTCCTGTGCTCCATTTTCAATTGGATTTTGCTAATAGGCTGTATATGGGCCCCAGGGGAGCTTCAGATTGGCTTCATAGTGTCTCTAGCTTTGTTCCCAATAATCAGCACCCATCTGGCCCAGAGAATAGGAGGCAAATACTCCCCAAATGCAGCCCGCCCCCCTTTCCCTCCACCGCCAGCTGCTCTGGGTCTCTATAACGAGAGAGGAGAGAGCTGATCAGAAGTAACACTGTCCAGAGAGATGCCCCCTCCACCACACGTGTAAAAATACAGTATCTGTTGTGTGTATCCACTGTGTGTATGTGTGTGAAAAATGGAGCGTTAGAGGACAAGAGCAATGTGCCAGGAACACCCTGAGTGGTGCTGGGGGCTTCGTCCAATGAGCTGTGGAGGTGGTTTGTGATAAGAAAATGTAGATTTTAGGAACTGTATGCAGTGGTGAATATGTTAGCCATAGGAGGTAACATCATATCATATATTCACACACAAAATAGGAACTATCTTGGAACAAGATCACAAATGGCAGATTTGTAAATTGTAAATTTATGGACATGAGAATTGGTTGTACATCAACAGCTCCTGCATTTTTATGTAAAATTCTCTGTAGCATCTGAAGTCATTAAGTTTTATCATGTGAGAATAAATATATTGTTACTGTGGCTTCATGTAGGCTTTATAGTTCCTGGAGTGGCTCTGTTCGGCTTTGGCTCTACACGCCACATTAACATTTTTTGTTGTCATGATAATCATGAAGTTTTCTTACCCCGTGTGCATGAGAATCAGCTTGTTTGTGAAACAGTGGCTTGTGAACCTTTTGCACAGTAAATACATTTATTGCACTTTTATGCCGTAGACCTTGGAGTCACATTCAAAGGGTTTATGTAAAGGTGCGTTCACACTGACAGCCATTAGCAACAACAAAGCAACATAAAGTCATTCATTTTTAATAAGGGGTCGTGTTTTTCCAAGACACAAGTGTCAGCTAGTTTTTGCGATGCAGCAAAGTCGAATGTTAAATGTCAGACTATTGCTGGGCCCAAGATACTTCGTTTTTTCTACCATAGAGTAGAATCCCATAGACAGCACTGTTGTCATGTCACTTGGGACATGTGTTATCATACACAAAAAATAACAACTGAAAAAAAAAATGGTTTAAAAGCAGATAACAATAAGGATACCATTTAATATCATCTCAGAGGAAGAGTTATACTGTTGGTGATAGATTAATCATTAATATAGGACTCCAAACCGTCTCATGTGAATAGTTACATCTGGCTTAATATACAATACAGTAGAATGAATAATGCATTTCTTTTGCATGAAACAAGCAGCTGATGGCTGAATAGATGGATGGATGGATGAATGAATGAATAAATGAATGAATGAATGATGAATGCATAACAAACATCAATAGGTGAGCGGATATCAATTTCATCCACTTTCACCTTACAAATACAAGTTTATCACATTTGCCTGGTCAGAGGGAATTTTTTTTTTTGCATAGCTTATGAGATGCCATTAAGTTCTCGGGGTTCATTTTAGTAACTTTGTCTCAGAAGTTCTTCTAAACTTTGTTCTCTTAAATTAAAACAGCTGTTGACACAATAATAGTATATACATGTATACAATTAATCTGGATTACATCATTTGTTTTTGGTATAATTTGATTAGGATGTTCATTTACTATATTTTAATTGTCTAAGAGAAGCAACTGGGATCTCAGAAGAAGATTTAATGTGTGAATCTTTCATATGGGTGCCTCCATTCATTCTGCAATTACAGAATGAACTTCCCTGTTAGTTTTGCATCTCTGAACACCCGCATGCAGGTTGTGAGGATCCAGGGAAACTTTGATGCGGTGAGGTCACGAGTGATGTTTTCTTACTGCCACCTCAGTCGTAACACTGCATCAACCACACATGCAAAAGTCATGCATCAAATTATGCATAAAACTTCAAGCCCAGGGGGCTGCACTCTCCGGTACACAACAGAGCCCAAATTAATCTCTGTCATTACTAATGCAATCACAGCCTCTTTGTTTAATAAACAGTTTGTCATTGATTTATTGTAGGGTGACTGTAATTTGATTGCCACAGGAACAGAGCGGATATGCATATGGCAGCCGGTTCAGATAAACAGAATTATTAGTGGCTGTTAGCACGAAGCAGAGATCACAGTCACACCATACCGCAAGCAAGGGGGGGGCAGGGGATGGGGGGGTCAATTACCCCCAAATTACATAATCAGCCCCTGACGGATGACTCTTCTCGCCCGTTACAGCCCCCACAAAATGCATCCACACAAACATAATAATGTCAAAGAAATGGAGGAATGCCTAATGACTTTTGCTGTGTTTGTGTCGCTTTTCTCTCTCTCTCTGTCTCTCTCTTTGCTCTCGGGTTGATTTAAGTGCTGAGGCGGTAAGGTTTCCCTGTCTGGACTCAGTTAATATAGTGAGGAATGATGATGACTTTTGAGCGTGCTTCTAAGAGGAAATGCGCAATTAAGCTCTCTGTTTACTTCAGTCTTGCCAAACTTTAAGAGCACGGAGGGAACGCAGAAGTACCAGTCGTTTCTCCACTGGGGATTTGAGGCAGGACAGGTGTAAGCAGGCATTCACTTGGGAGGAGCAATGAAAATGGCGTTTCCCTCAGCTTAAATTAAAAAAGTAGGAAAACATTTTGTTGATTTATTCTGTTTTGCATGATGAAACAGGACAGTTTTAGCTTGTTTTAGTACAGAAATGTAGGCTTCATTTTTTGTCTTTTTAAAAGTTTGACAGTTTGTCATCACTGTCTATGACAATGGTTAAAAATAAAGATTTTGAGATTAAAGTCATTATGTTTTGAAAATAATCTCATAATAAAATTAATTTAGAATAATTATAAAGCTTCCCACTGGGATTTGGAACATGGATACAGTGACTACATGCACCCATTCAGACACAGGGTATCAGTGAGGTTAGTTCATCCCCAACGTGTTCAGTTTTAGGCTTTGTGCAGGCCAATCAAGTTCTTCCAGACCATTCACAGTCAATCATTTCTGTAGGGGATATTTTCATTTATTGCTTTAGAAAAGCAAAATTGTTGCTTATCTAAACTGTTGCTGCAAAGCTGGAGGCACACAATTCACCAGAATGTCATTGGAAGTAGGAATTAAGTTCACTAGATCATGGAGTCATGCACATGTTATGCAAAACTTGTTTAATTAGGATGCACTTCATAAATCCACTTTACCTGTTAATTTTTAAACAGTTTTAATACATATTAAATATACAGTCTGGCTGACTTTAACAAGCTCATTTAGAATGAGGCTTTTTAAATGAAACTTTCCGCACAGTTAATAAAAGGATAGCGCCGGTCCACATGAAAAACTCAACAACAATGGACAAAAGTACTTGTGCTCTCATTCTCCACCACTAGATGGCACTGTGTAACAGAAGGGGTCACTCCTCATCCAACTCAGCAGCCAGAGCATGGGCCCAGGTCTCTGAATATCATCTGTAATAAACCAGCAGTATACGCAATGACCTCCAGTGCCACCTCTGCTCTGTGTTGATCGGCGACTCAAGTGTCTATTCTGATTGGCTGGCGGAAGTCTAATTTTGTCTTTGCAGGAAGTGCATTGATCTACAGAAAAAACACTGGACTGTAAGTACAACACTGCGTTTACCGTAATGCATTCTGCAGCTGCAACTGAGAAAAGAATAATGAATAAACATTAAGCAAATAGTGTACAAATAAAGGCTATACGCAACCTAATTTCCTTCAGTGGAGACATTTCACAGACGACTTATTTGAGGTATCGCTGGTGTGAATGTTGCCTTAGTGATTATTGAACCTCTTTTTACTCTCCTCTGTAAAGCACATATGCGCACACAAATCCTTCTCTGATTAATGATGCCTTAATATTTAATAGGTCAACCAACAATAACATATTACAAAGGCTGTGTTGAATGTTTGTGTCGACAATAAATGAACTTTACAAAGACAAAGCAACAATGTTTAGACTTAATATTATACTTTTGTTTTTGCCTCTCTTGAGCTTTTGTTTTCTTTCAGACAACTTGTAACAAGTTTTATTGTTCCTTCTGGAGCTCAACAGATGTGGTTGTTAACAACTGTTGTATTATTAGTATCCAGACACAGCAGTGGTTATGCTATGGCTTATTTTGACTTGTGAATATTATAGCTATTGTACATTTATTCTCATAACATAATAACTTCGATCTTGTAATGCTAAAACGTAAAAATTCTCAAAACATCAACTTTTGTCCAATAAAACATTCTCATCTCTATTATGAGATTGTCAAAACACTATTTTCAAAATGTTATGACTTTATTTTCAAAATCTTACTTTGTTTTTATTTCTAATGAACTAAAATGTCATTGTATTTAGCCACACCATACAAAAGCTGGATTGTCCGGTGTTTGCATGTATTCCAGCCTCACAGACAAAAAGTAATTATGCCCGTTGATCTTACATTTGTGTATAGTGCGTTTTGTGTGGATGATTAAGATTTGAGACCTTTCTATAAACCCAATATATATCAATAGCCATGCTCAGTGGAAAAGGTCCACCAGCGTAGATTTATAGGTTTGGAAGCAAAATGAGTTTTATCTTGAACATATCTCTAATACTTATCTGTCACCAGTGCAAACCAGCTACCATGACCGAATCGATATTGCTTTCATTGGGTTTATCCCTGCACAGGGTGAAAGCTTTTGTAATCTTTGTTGAATCTATTAGAATTCCTGCATGCAAAGCAAAACATGCCCCATCCAATACAGATCAATGACTTGTGGTAATGCGACAGCACGGAAGACAGATACGCAACGACTGAAAATGACGCGCAACACCGAATTAGTTTTGAAAACATTCTCAACGGTAACCATTAGCAACACCAACGTCCTATCAGAATTAGACATACCTGCTATTTTTCCCTTCACAAATGGTGATCAGCACGAGCAATGGCGTTCTCCAGAGGGGGGAGATAACGTTAACGGGGTGCTGTTTCGCAAGACTGAATTGTGGAAAGGACAAGCTCCGTCAAACTGATCTTCTACCAATTTCACATTTCATGTCTTTGAACCAACCGTCAGATGTTTAGGCAATTGGATTTGTGATTAATTGCGTGAGGGTGGCGCTGGGCTAGTAACTGCATGTTTTCCCAGTCGAGCGCCACATCAGAACCCTCTTGGGTGAAGACGTTTCCTGTCAAACCACTCATTAAACAAGGAGAATCTACAGCAGTCTCTGCTCCCTCTGGAACAAGAGACAGCTGTTTGCTTAAGAAAAAATAAAGCTTCAGACGTGCGTGCCAATAACGTTCAAAAAAGAAGGCCTCTGTTCTGCGGTTGCCATGGTTATGAGGCTTTTCCTGGCAGCCAATGATGGCAACTTAGTAGTACTGCTCAGTGTTACACCCAATCTCCTCCCTTCCCCTCCCTTTCTCATTCTCCATCCAGCAGAAATGTGAAATCTAAATGTCGACCCTGCTGAGCTAGACAGTCTGAAATACCTTCTGCTGGTCCACTTAAACAAACCGTACTCGCTGAAAGGCCCTGATTGGATCTCCTGCTGCCATCAATCATCCAATCAGATGTAGTGCAATCCCCTCCCCACTGAGCTCGTCTGCAGCCGAGGTTTTGTCCCTTTGTCCCCACCGCGTTCCGGGCTCATGGCGAACAGGTAAACAGCTATCCTGTGGATGACAGAGCTGAATTTTCGGAGTCTGTCTCGGTCGGACAGACTGGCTCACTTTGTTTCTCGCCGTGGCATTCTGATTCCATCTAGGCAGGGGTTGGAACTTACCTCTGCTTCAGAAGTGGCTTACAAACCTGGTGATTAGTCCAGACGTCTTCCAGGTCACAAGGGATGGGGAGTAAGAGGATAGAAGTGGAGGATGGCAAGCTTTCTTCCTAAACCTTCGGCCTATTATCTCAGCACGGTCTATAATGAGGGCACCCATGCAGAGTTCATTAGCCTGGTGCGTTTACTAATCCAGTAGTGCTGAGTAGGATTATAGGAGCTTTAGTCACCAGGAGCTGGAAACAAGCTAACTTATTTACTTTAGTACTAGTCGTCCCAAATTATCAGTGTACCCTTAAATTATGACTTGGTGATGTTAGGAATTTACTTGTAAAACATTGTTTACTACCAAATGATTGATTCTGATAAAGTTTGCTGATTTACAAATCTATATTCTGAATATTCATTTTTTCTGGATGAATATCAGTTCAGTTCATGTACAGTACTCTCTGTACTGTTAAGTATGCCAAACCAGTATAAGTATATCCCTGTGGTGACCAGATGCTCTGTTTTATCCGGCATGTTGTTCTTTTTTAGGTGTATTTTCAAAGTATGCATCCATCAATGCTTTCCAAACTAATATTACCCACAACCCCTTGCAGTATGGAGGGGGATGTTTTTTGTAAATGCACAGAAAAGGCCAAAGCTGCTGCTTAAAATTGTTTAGTAAGTTTGAGTAGGAATGATTATGGTGCAGAATTTAGCTAAATTATTACACTTTTGGTATGTACAGTATGTGACAAAGGAAATCTGGCATACTTACTATATACTTTAAAGCACATACTATACTATAGTCAATGCAGTGTACAGTTTAGTCTTATTTACTTCCTATCGCAACATTATCCAGTATGAACCTTGTACAAAAAGTTATTGAGAATATTGATCGCCTGTAAAGGCCACTCGCTCTTCACAGTACAATGTGTCATCACAGGCATATCTCTTAAAACCTCATTCAAGGTGACCCGAATGCTCATTTAACATATTGCAGGCAGACGTTCTGTACAGCCCATCTCTCTCAAGGTAAAGTGCTTGTTTTTCATCTAACCACAATGACTGCGTCTGTAGAGGTCTTTGAAATTCTCCTTTGTATCTAAGCAGGCCTGTTTCATTCTGCTTATCCCTGGTCTTCATCATGAACCTGAAAACACGGGCCCTGCTTTCCATTATTGGCAGGCCATCAGACTGGATAAGAGCATTTAATGAAAAGGAACTTAAACAAGACGAGAAGGACTCGTTTCCATCATCTCCAATCAGCCGCTCTGAAGGATGGATGGGTATTACACTTTTTTGATGGAGGGCGACTCATACTCTATAGCCATTGATTTACATACATAGATTGTGATATTTCATTAAGGGGCATTTGCAATTTCCTGCAGGCTGAAACCATTACTGCAGACCAGCGTCTCAATGCGTTGACCATGAGCTGTGATGAGAAAAGAGAGGTGGAGAGGAACCTGGAAGGAAATAAAAGGTGAAAGTGAGGAGAGAGTGGGCATTAGGTGAGCCATTAGACTGTAACATTTAAATGAAGCAAACTAGTATGCTAAAAAAGGCAGACACGGTATATGAAAAACACCACCTCTCATCTCTGATAAGATATAAGGGGACAAAAGCTCAAGACTAATTTAATCAGCACTTTATTTTACCGAGCATATGTGGCATATTCTTCCTCTCTGCCCCTCTTTCTTTTCTTCTTTTTTCCTCAGACCCATTATGGGACGACCATTCCTTGCAAAAGAAAGGTCAAATGTGCAGTGTTTATTCTCCTCAGTGGCTTTCATGCATTAGAGTAACACTGTTTCATGTCACTGCATTAGTCTGCTGTCAGAGTAAAAGCAGTTGTCTGTTAAAAACAACATATAGTGGTGGGATTTATCTGTAGCGCACATGATTAATTAATCGAAATTTTGAGCAAACATTTTTTGAAAAACCCTCAATTTCTCATTTAATGCACCATATCAGATATCGCAACCAAATCTTGCTCCTATAGGCCAGATGCACTAACTTAAACAGCATTTATTATTTCCTAATTTCCATTTAAAGACAAACACCCTTTGCTTTAAACTTAAGATATATGCTATTCAATGACATAATAAAACATTGTAAAATAACTGTGTTGGAGTTCACAAAGCAAAAGAATCAGGGCATTTTTTATCCTTGGTCTCAGACCATTGATTTTAACAGATCATTATGGAAACTGGAACCCTTTGTAAGTGATTTTCCTGGATTTTTATAGCTTGGAAAATAAAGAATAGGTGCATCCGGCGTAATGCATTTAAAGAAAATATATATTGTGTATCAATATATCAGATGTGAAAGGATTGTAATTGAATTGACCAATCAATGCTGCCAGTTTTCTCTGCTGTAAAACCCAGTATATTGTACTGTACTCTTCCTATCCGACAATAAACTTTATGCACAATAAACCGTGCATAAAAATAGCATTTGGAGAAAAAATTGTTGTACATAATGCTAACTATAGCAATTTTATAAAAGGACAATAGAATTAAAGCTGTTACAGCATGCTGGGGATAAGTCATTTTATAACATACACGGCAATTAAATTCATGTTAAAAATTGCTCACTATTTAGTGTGCAATGCTGTTTGGCAAAATGTCTAAATAATAATGTTTTAAAAGGAGGTTTTGTTCGGTAGAGTTTGAAGGTGCATTGATTGTTCTCTTGAGAGTAATTATACAGTAAAAGGCCACAGTGTGTAGCTTAGCTCTACCTGCAGTGCTTCCTCCTATGAAACACCTGCCCTCATCTTACAGGAACCCGCAGCCTCAATTTTAACTTTCGCCTTTTCCCCAAGAGCCAGACGTGCTGCTGTGCGGTACCGCTGGATTTCAACTGCAGGCCTGTTCAAATACAATGACTCACACTGTGCCAGAAATGAATTTACCAGCCCACATCAGACATCATGGGGTCTGACCCCGGTCTTCAGTCCATTTGTATTGTTTCCTGTGTTAATGAGGGAGGCTTGTCACCGGTCTGGAAATAGTATTGAGTTGAATTGAGCTTCCCCTGCTCATGAGAAATGAAAAAGAATTGATGGCGGTAAAAGTGCGATGCAGTTTTTGTTGGAATTGTTTCTTTCTTAGGCCGCAGGTATTTAAAACTGATACATGGGGAGACGTTAATAAAATGGTTATTCAAAAACTGTGTTTTGAATATGATGAAATGTGCTAATACAAAAGCACTTTTTCCATGCATGAGCCCCCAGTCTTTGGGTAATTAAGAACTTTTTAATTATGTTTGAAGAATGTTGTAATGTGTTATAAATGCCCAAAGGCACATTGACTTATGTTGATTCTAAGTAAATGTACAAGATAAGAGTGAGCAACTCTGTATCTGATCATCATTATTTCTTAACTGCAAACATAAAATTGCAAAACAACATATATAAGCACAATGACTAGAGCTATGTACAATCATCTCTATGTCATTTCCATTACAGCATATTACATTACAGCATATTTAATATTATATTAAATTGAGAACACTATATATAGGAAAACCAACACCATAAGAAGTTTATATTTGAAAGTATAATACAATATTTCATTAGTTATTTTCTTATAGAATAATTATGTAAACAACTATTTTCATCTGTAAATGAAAACAAGCAATTTCATCTAAATGTTAACACCAGGCAACTCCTTTAAGAAGGGTGCGAGATTCATTACCACATGGCTATACTGAAGAAGACAAACCCAGACAATTCCACAAGTTGCATTCTCGCCACCTTATCCTCCGTGCGTTTTCCCAGCCCTCCCCAGAATTTACCAACAAACAGGATTTTCACAGGAACCTAAGCATGAATGTTTAATTAGCAGCAGCTGTTGTGTAGCATGCGCATCGCTAACTGGCTCATAGCAGCCTCACTGGGCTGGATTTCACTTCATGATTGCTATTACATGCATGCATGTCTAATTTGTCAGGCTCTCTTGCTCACTGGAAAGATATATATATATATATATATATATATATATATACATATTTAAACACAAAACAGCTTTTACATTGTTTTTTTAGTGCTGTGACTTGAGATATTTTGATTCTACATGACCAAACATCCAGTGCCAGACACAGATACAATACAGATTGACTTTTCTGATTTAGTGTATGGGGTCCCAGAGATTGCAACAGTAGTATGTGACGGTGCTTATTGTCCTAAAATTCTTCTAGTATTGTCCTTTGACCTATATCAAAATCCATTTAACAGATATTATTGAACCTTTATTTACAATTTAATATTAAAAATGACTGGTATACATTTCTGTATATACTTAGTTTATATATTGTATATACTTTAATCAATTTGACCTGAGGTAAAGGACATTACCTATTCAAAACTAAGCAAAAGACAATTCTACACCAGCATTTGAAAATCGGTTCAGGGTTCTACATTGTCATCCACTGTTGCCATCTTGACTGTCACTGACAGACTGACGGGTGTAAAATAAGCCTGTATTGGTTCACACTGAAGGGTCTTTGAGGTGACCACGTGACCAAGGCTTGATAATTGAGACTGTCTGAGCCCCTTTCCTGGACCACGGCCGTGATATTGCTCCTCTACTCACACAAATCCTACAACTTATAATGGATAATCCGTTGACAGCCAAATTGCCTGAGGGGATTTTGTTTTCCCTATATGGCAAGCCAATCTGTTTGGTTGCCAGAACTATCCATAACACACCACCAGGATCACCCCCTTCTATTCTGAGGAGGGAGTAAGAAAAGGAAAAAAATCAGTTTCATTTGGAACATGCCGTTCCGGTCTGTCTGAAGAGGTCATATTTTTATGGACACGGCTGGAGCTCCAGAGGATGTGATGTTACCTTTTCTTATTGTAGCCAATTATCTATTCCCACTCCTGGGCTTCTTCCATGGCCGTGCTGTGATAACACCAAGTCAAGTTCAAGATGGTGTCACCTCGATACCATGGAAACCACAGCCAGCTCTGTGAAACCACTGGGTGTTCTGGAAGCCAGATCGAAAGATTCTGAATTGAGGAGATAGATTTGTTTAGATTATGCTAGAAGAGGGTTAGATATGGAGTTTGTGTGAGAAAGATGTCACATTAGAATTCATTGCCGTTTGCCGAACCGTCAGTGAACTGAACTTGGCATACAGAATGGGGTTTGAGGAGCTAAGCTAAATAACAGCTCCACTTCAGATCATATTAAAGCCTCTTTAAATGTTACTCTCCTGCCCTTGAAAACTACATGCACTGTGCATGTTGATGAAGGATCTCAGATGAAGGTTTAATGTTGGGCTACAGTATCTCAGAGGACATCAGTAAATAGAGTGCCTTCAAAGAAGTACAAACATCCTGTATTGTGTTTGCCCCTGAATATCATTGTTTATTTTTTATCTTTTTTCTATCTGAACAGACTAATGAACTGGATTATGGAGAAGTGTCGACAGAGAAGTGGACTGATGTCACCAGTGATGTCAACTTTTCTTTGGTGCTGTAAGCAGGGTTACATCAGCAGAGTGTCAAAGAGGTAGAGGACAGTGTGGCATCAGTCTCCAGTCTCAGTGGACAGGTTTAACTCCTGCTTATTTTGTGCAACAAAGATTTGTCAGGTAAAATAACCTTATACAGTAATAACAGTAAACAGTAAATACAGTATAAGTTGTAGAATAAACTTTTGTCTTGGTTTTCTATACAAATTACAGTATCTGTTTGATCAACTAAACAAAATGCATTTTCACGAGAAGCAATATAATCATTTTATTTTTGTTGTTGTTCTAAATTGTTGTTCTAAGCATACGCTGCACTAAATGTTATATTTATTTATGTGTATAAAAGGAAAACCAATAAAATCGGTCATGTAACAGTCAGGTTTTTCAAATGATCTACAGAGCTCCATATATATATGGACCCAAACAAAAAAGCATTTGATTTTCAGCTTCTACAGTAAAAGGTCACAACAGTCTACATGCCAAGTCAAACTGATTTTCTCCAACTGTGAAGTCTTATGACCTGCTTGACCAGGCCAGCCGCAGGAATTCAATTGAACTGCCACACATTTACTGGCCCCAGTGTTACAGGTTAAAGGAGATATTCAGGACTCTTCAACATGCTGCTATGTTTTATGCTTCTCCAGCAGTTTATAAATGTGTCAAAAAGAGATGTCTCTGCAGAAAACGCTCTTTTTTAGAGTTTGAGTGAATTTTCTTCCTACTTTTCTCATGCTTTTTTCACACACTCATTCTCAAAGGAGGGTACAGTGATTTCATAATCTGGGTTCTTGGGCGCGGCGAAGGGAACAGGGGTGGGAATTTAAGGCTTAGGAAATGCAGATTGATAACAGACAGTCTCAACCGAAGCTCAATGGAATAGGTAAACACTCTCAGAGAACCGCACGCGGGAATCGTGAACAACTTCGGCTCCATATTCTAAATATATTTCATAAAGTCTGTGATGTTTATTCAGCGTGGCTTGCTGCCATATCAGATTTGAACTTTGTAAGCTGTCAAATCAGAAAAAACAGGAGAGACGGTGACTGATTGTGTTACAACAGGAGTTCAAGAGAAGAAATCCTGATGCTTAATTTATTCAAGTGTCCTTCACACTCAGTCCAGGTGTTTTGATCTAAAGGTGGAGCAGTTATAAATACTTATCTCCAATTTTCTTCATGTAAACCCCTCAACACTCTTTCATGCATTTCAATGTGGATTTTAAAGCATCTGCTTCTCCTTTAACCCTTTGGGTTCACACATTTGCTCACTATTACATGTCAGCAGAAGTGTTACTCCACTTTAATGTGGAGATTCTATGAATCCTCCAAAAAGAAACACATCCTATGAGATTCATGTGTGGGCGACTAATTAAAATCAGGGGAAAAGGGAGGGAAAATATTGTGTTAAAAATATTACATTGCATGTTTAATTAACCGAAAACAAACTGCATGTGTGTCTCTCCTGTCATCAGCACTCATAAGAGATCCGTGTGCTTGTCATGCATGCATTACATGGCACGTTTACAGAGTAACTTGGCGTACCTAGAAGGAAAACATATCTAACTTCTGATCGTTTGTGTCAGGTGGTACTCCAGGGAAAGGATGCTGGATTTGTTTGGTAAGGTGGTTGTTTTATTGACCTGAAGAGGGCGCTGTTTACCATAGAGCACAGCTCTGTGACACCAAAGTCATGTTTTTGTACAGACAGCCTTCAGAAGGTAAATGTATTCCATAAGAGCGCGTAAGGTATGAAACTGTAACACGTGGGTCATTTGCGTGAACCTAAAATATATTTAAAATATATTTAAAATGCAATTCATGCAAAACGTAACATATTAATCTACATCCTATTATTTACATATAATAAACAGTTCAGACTTTTAAATGAATATTTATTGTTTTGTTTTATTTTTGTGGGGTTTCTAACATGTCTTGGTGGGGTGACGGCATTTAAAAAACTTTAAGTAGTAGTATTATTATGTTTTTCAAAGAAAAGCAATGAAGCAGTTTTGTTTTCCGGTCTTTAAAATGAAAGTGCATGCAGTATAACTAACATTTAACAGGGTAAGTTATCCCAGAGAATACCTGTAGGCCCTTGAATAGTTTTTTTTGTTGTGTGTTTTTAGCAAGTGTATTTTGTGTCAAATGGAATAAACCCAAAAAACACATTTATATACAAAAAGCTACTAGCTTTTATTTCAATTGCATGAAAGTTGTAAGAAATACACTAAAACATGTTTAAAATCTTGATTCGTTTGTATACACATGGGTATTCCAGAAAAATTCAAACGTATAAACTCCTTTATTAAAATTGTTTAAAATTTAAAAAAATCTAAAATAAAGAAAATAATCCATTTTGAATTTTTGGTTGTTGAATTACTTGTTACCGTTTGATCTCTTGCCTTGTAGGTATCACAATAAAAATAATAATAATTTTAGTAAATTATACATAAAGAAAAACGTGCAAGGAAACATTAAGGAGATATTGTTACACCCACTGTAACCATAGCAGCACTGCACTATACCAATGCCTAAACAAAAGATAGAATGGTGTTTCTTTATTGAGTTGAACCGAGGCTGATAGCTATCAGACCCTCAAAGTCATCAAACCGATATATTGGCCCTGGACAGATTTGTTGATTACATCAGTGTCAGAGCAGGTCCAGGCATGTTGAGCCCGCAGGTCAGCAGCACATGGGTCAATATTCATTGAGGAAGACGTTGAGCTGTTCCAGAACAGCACAGGCCATAAATCACAGCTTAGTTTTCACTGATAAGACGTGTGGATCAGCTAGTGACATCGTGAAGGGATTTATAATAGAAACACTACAGACAGGAGGCAGGAAATGAAAAAATCAGGGGATATTTTCTCCTCTATTTGGAGCAGAACGTGATTGTTCTTCAATCAGGCTGGGAAATGATTTTTTTATACTTGGTAGCTGCATCAATTCCATATCAGATACTGAAATGTATAACATGCATATAATGTAAAGCATATCAAAACATCTGAAACCAAATTCCATATTGGCTTTGATTTCTTCAGAATATTTTTCACATTCTCATTCTCTTTGCTTATTTAATAAGTTATGGCAGATGGCAAAATAGATTTCTGAAATATCACACCCTTCATGAGGAATGCTTCTCTTTCCATAGACCAATAGGGTCAAGTGGAATGTCGGGACGGTTTGGGATTTCAATTAATAAATTTGCATAACTTAATCGAGTCTGTTTGGTCCATGAAGTCTTATTACAGCTGGGACTATCATTTAAAGAAGGATCAAGATGATGGAAACCTCTTCAAGAGGGTCGGCTGGATGGGGGGGTGTGGTTGGGTTTTTGGGTGGGGGTGAGGGTGAGGGCTATGATGGGGTGAGGGAGTGTAAAAGATCTGAGGTGAGTCCAATGAGTTTTCATTCTTTCTGGTCCACATCTGCTTCTGTATAAAAGAAAAACTGAATTGCCTCATGCATGACAATGTCTTATATTTTTGTGAAGAGCAAGAGTGGTGACCTCACGAGTTAGTGTTTCATTTCATGGTCACAGATTAACTCTTTATTTCTCTCTGCACTAGACCAGCTGAAACAAAGATCCATCCAAATACTTCTCTGGCCAGCACACATATGAGACTAGAAACTATGATTGTCCCATTCAAATTATAAAGCTTTTGTTGTTTTATTTTTCATATCTTTATGCATATTGAAATCTGGTTTATGAATTTATAATAATTATGATAATTTGTGTTTGAGACAAGTGCATCTATTGTTGCTAATTTTAGCATTTCTTAAGCAATCACGAGATTACAGGACTGAAAAAAACACTTCTCTATTTGAAACTAATACCATATATTTAGTCACATTTTATAAAAAGTCACACAGGAGGGTGCACTCATTACTTTCTCATTTAAACGTTTTGTGATCCAAAGAAATTAACAATACTTTAAAACATATACAGTATATTTTAGGCCTTTCTTTAAAATGTTGTAAAGAATCCTTGTGATGAATTATCCAAATGCTTTTTTGTTATTCTGTACCCAAGCCAACTGATGTCAGTCCAAGACAAGTGCTGTATCTGTGAGCACCACATAAACCAAACAATTTCTGTGAACCTTCAAAAACCTTTAAAAATCATTTAATTATAGTGTCTCATATGCATCAACATTTAAGCAATAACATTTACTCATGAGCTCATATACATTAATCCAAATTCTTCTGAATCACTGACAACATTTTGTGGCAAATGTTAAAAACCACAAATGGACACACACATGTTCACTTATCTATCTAAATGGGGACATTCCATAGACTATTATTTTATACACAGCTAGTTACATGTAACACATGTAACTAGCATGTACATATAAAACTATAATCTATAACAAAAAAACTGCATTTTTACAATTTTAAATAAACTGCATTTACTACATTTTTATAGTGTTTCTACAAATAGGAATGTCCCCAGAAGGACGTTTTGATTGTATTAGTCAGGTTTTGCGGACTTTTGGGTACAAATTTATATGGTTAAGTTAAACCACCCACACACTCACACACATACACGCGTATATAAGGCCTAGTGCTTTATAGCATGAAAGTAATTGTGATCATTGTGGAGCATTTTTTCCCTTTATCCTTTGAAAGCAAATGACACGGTGACAGCCTGCTTAATATGACTCACTGCCATGGTTACACGCCGCTAAATCAAGAAGGTGAATTAACAATTTTCTTTTCCTATTATGATACACCTAATTAATTTCATAACAGTCCCTTTGCCGATAGATATAATTACTGCCTATTTTCTACACCTTCCGCAATAGGTGGAAATGCAAAAAAAACTCTTATGTGACAAGGTGCTAATTTGGTCTATTAGGCACAGGTGCGAGCGCATGTGTTCTTGCGCTCTTCCCCAATCACACTCATAGGTGCTGTTTTCCTGAGCGAGAGAAACTCAGTATATTCACACAGTTATTTTTCATTTTCACCTGTTTAAGACTCCAGATAAAAAACTTCAAGTACCTCGCATCTGCTTTTGCAATGCGAGATGTCAGGTGCAAGACAATGATGGAAAATAACATTGTCACGCTAAATGTTAGAATAATAGGGAAGAAAAGACAAGAACCTTGTGTGGTTTTACGCTTGTAAAGGCATTCAGTATGAAGCAACATAGTTATCTGCCTGTTAATTAGAAGAAATATTAAAAAGAGAATGTGAAGCTGATGTCACGCCGTGTTGAATTCTGGGTAACTGGTTTGTTTCAACGCCATATTAGGAAGATTGCGCTGTCTTTCTGCTAGTGAGTTTAGGGTTGTAGTTTGATTTTCTTATGAAAACTGTCACCACTTCAGGTCAATCCTGCAATCCTTGAGAACAGTCTCAGTGACTCGCCTTACTGTTCAAGGAGAAAATATATATAATATAAAATGTATTTTTTGCCTTTTCTGCATGTTTAAACACCAAGGGAAGCAGGTTGAGGGTGATGAGAAGATATCGTCACTAATTAAACCAACTGCTTATCACATAATAAATGAATCACATTGCTGAATGTTTTTAAAAGTTTTGTATTTTGTTTGGTTTGATAATTAACATTACCTTTGCATGTA
>JAZGTI010007740.1:3969-21176 GCA_036877585.1 Botia kubotai
AAAACTCATAGGAAAATATTGTCAAATTTACGATTTTACTTTAAGAATTTTGGATTATACCAAAAACAATTAGACTTTATACAATGCCGGAACATCAATTCTCTTTGTAGCCTTATTTCTCTGATGTTGAATATTAAAAATGCGTATAATAAAAATATTTTGTTATTATTTCTAAATATTTTGATTTTTTAAATACATAATATTTTACAAAGGACAATCCTGCTTGCATACAGGTAAAGGTTTTAAAATAATTTCCCAAACTAAAAAAATTTCTATGCGGCCCCCTAGTGGCCCCCAAGGGGGCCGCAGCCCACAGTTTGAGAATCACTGCTTTGTAACACAATGAGAAACAGATCACACGTTTTTAGCTTAGTCTAGCAATCCCCTTTATTTCCACCGGAGGGCGACAATCTCATGTTTGAATCATTTTTTGATTTCCCATTAAACACAGAACCTTTATCGTAATTTTCATTAATACAGTTAACAGAAATAATCAGATCATTATTTAATGAGCATTTAAATCCTAAAAAATGTTTTATGTTATTATTATTTTATTATTTATTATGATGTACATCGTCAGCCGTTCTTTAGTAATTAGGTGAGATAATATCTGGCCAATTAAGGGCAACTTCTGGGCCACTACAACCCCAGCTATAAAAGCATGCCTAAATTTTGCTACTAGTTTATCTACCTGGGTTTTAATTTTTTGTATGTGAAATAATGAAAATTCATTGTGTCGTCGTGATTGGGTGAGCCTGCGCAGGCGCAGACGAGCGCACAAAACTCAACCTGAAGCCTGAAGTTCTCGCTGTTGCTTTTCGCACGCGACCCGTCTGCTCCTCCGGATGCATTAACATGAGAGAGCGTACAGAACAAATATTGACTGTCGACATATACTTGTGATAAATTTAAAGGAAAGTGTCACGCTAAATAACTTTAAGACTGTTTTGATTAGAAGGTGAGTCATTTTTGTGTTTGTTTCTTAAAAAATAAATGTTTAAAACAACGCGTCTCTGTTACATCTGGACGCGTCTGCTGATACTTGGGGTAGCTTTCCTAATTTATCCCCTACTTTTCCTATTATTTACTTTATGTTATGCATTTTAACTGAATTTATCCTCTGTTTTTGTTCCTGTTATTTTCTTTAATATAATATACGTTACAATTAAAGCAACACTTTATTAATACAACTGTAGCGAAAGATTTATAATTATGTGGTAAGTCATAAAAGCTCACCAAAAGAAACGCAATGGAATTGAGAACAGTCAAAGGTTACTAACTAAATCAGTTTAACTCAATAATGTGACGCGCAAATGCGTTATATTGCGTTAAGAAGATAACGTCGTTTGGAATATGAAGAGAAAACTGATGTGACTCTTGGATGTTTGAGATCATCAACATCAGATTCAATTAACATATTAAAGCTTTCTGTGAAGGTAAATAACTGTCCTACACGGAGTGGTAGTACTATTAAACAATAGACTGGAGTATTTAAGAATATTCTGTGTTTACTGTGTCTGTGATAGACAAAAACGTAGTTAGGAGCAGAATCAATTTCACAGTTTTAAATCACCTTTTGGCTTCTTATGCAGTTGACCTCTGTATCATTCTCTGCTTATGATCTATGGTGTGACTGAGTTGTGTCTGGTCTACATCAGTCGGCAGCTCACCTCTCTTTAGATGGATGCTGTTAACATACCTTAGATTTAAGCCCTTTATCAAGCCGAGTGAAACAGGAGTAACGTGTCATAAAATGCGAGTACTTCTCCTTTCATTCAAAAGTTAGATTAATTCAAACTTGATGCATGCTCTGTTAGTAAAACAGATCTGATCCAGATTCAGACTGAATCAGAATCATATCTGTAGCCTAATTAGATCTGTTTTATATTACAATCAGAGCATATCACAATCAGATCTGAATAATTCGGATTCTGCTTCTGATATGAATCTAATTCACATTTGATTCTGATTCAGATATGATTCAAATTTACATTTGATTCTGATTCAGATATGATTCTGCGTTGTAGTTTAAAGGGTCCATCTATCCTCTGCGGGGACACGGGAGGGCTGGAGCTTATTAGCTGAAAGGCTCTACGTGGAAATTTGAACTCGTGCACTCATGCATTCTAGCCAAATGATTACAAGCGAATGACGACCTCTGCAATAGGAGCCACATGTGTATCACATCTGGGTGTTTGTACAGTGTGTAGTTCAGTAGCTTGCTCCGTCTGAGGGCTGCAGCTATATATTTGGGACAAAAGCTCAGCCTTAACAATGGCATGGGGCCCTTATTGTTTTTATTTAAAACCACCCCCTCCCCTATCTCCACATCTGGCCAGTGTCACCCTATGTAAATAAATCGACTGACTTCTACCTTTGTACTTGTAAGGCTGCCTGGGCACTGAGCCAATCACCACAGCTCTTTCTGTGGGGCTTTGGTTTCACAGCCCTTTAAGGGAATATGTGCGGCTCTAATTTATTGTATATTTACTAGCTAAACATTGGGATTAATTTGTGCGGGGAGCTGACAGTGCCGTGGCCTTAGGGAGGGCTGCTTTATATCTATGTTTAGAGGAAGTGCAGGAAGATTGTTAAGGTATGTGAGTGGGGGCACACATCTGGAGGAGTTTTTTAGGCACTTGGAGGAAGGGGGAGGTTGGGTATCTAAATGGAGCTGGTTATCTGGATCGTGGAGCGGCATCGTGCATGGTACGAGGCAGGTCGACCTGATCTGTCAAAAAGCCAGGACAAGACGTTTATAGTTAAGTCAGTCCGACCCTGTTTTTTCCCCATTCCCTAATGGAATTCTGATTATTCCGACCATTCTGTCGCTGATTAAAATCTGCTGTATTTAGTGCTGGAAAGTATTGTTCAAAATGTTGTGTTCGTAGCCAAAGACCACTACACACGATCACAGCGAGCTCTTTTAATTTGTATGATTTTTCTTTTAGACTTTGTAGAATGGAAAATCACAATATGAGAAAATAACAGAGCTGGTTCTCATCAGAGCAGTTGGAAATAAAATACAGACGTCACCGTGGGTAATCGTCGTACTTGAGCGTTTTTGACTGGGTTATTGGACTGCAGAAAATCTTCATCAGTCCTAAGAGCTTATTTGTTTATATCCCAGCTGAATGTTTTTATGCCTTTCATATCAAACAGAATTACGAAATTATTGTACTTGCAGGTCACTGAAACACTGTTGTTTAGACAAACAAATGATGTGTTGGGCTGGTCAACCCAAAAATGTTCTCTAGTTCTCTCTGCGCACAAAGCTGGGTATTTTAACATTGAAAAACACACACTTTAGCTCCAAGTTAAAATACAATATAAAGCATCTTGCTCCAATATAACAGTGATGTCTTGAAGTACAATTTTAACTGATTTGACAAACTATATGTCTGCTCATTTATTTATTTTGTTTGGAGTTTTAAAGTTGCTATCAAAATGCCAAACATTCAAAATTCTTTGAAAGAGCTGCCTGAAGTCCAGGGCTTCCCCATAGGAAGTGATGCAGGCAGCTGACTAAATACAGCTCCTTACTCTCGAGGGATGTGGAGAATGTTTTCTGTAAGCCAAAAGTAAATCGGAGCCTCTGGAAAGCCATGGATTCAACCTGGGGCAGACCTCCATTTTGGCCGGTGCTTCAGGTTAGGTAGTGGATCTGATTGGCAGCTGAAATCAAGCACATCATAACTCACACTTGCTTTATGCTATGCAAATGAACATTCGGTAATGATTTCGTTATTTTCGTGGGCAGAAGTTTGACCTTATGGGTTCCAAAGGTAAAACAACCCTTTTATTATCTAGTATAAAACTACCCAAAGATTTCCACATGGGTGGATGTTGAAGGGTGGTAGGCCAGGCATTGTATACAAAGGACTCATTGACTAGACAGAATCTGATATTCATAAACAAAGCGCTGCGTAAAACTGTGTAGTGACGTGGGCTGGTCTTGCCCTTTCTCAAGTCTTCTGTCATCTAGATTGTTCATATGTTCCACAGGATTCTGGTCTTGTTGGGAGCATGTGGCTGTGCTGTCTTTGGGGGTCGGAGGTAAACATGCAAACAAAGATCTCTGTGTTACTTGTTGAGGTTTCCTGCAGTGCCTCCTGCCCGGCCTGTAACCAAATTAAATGGGGGTAATTCAGAGTTTTTCCCCCTCTCTTTAGGCTTCTAATTGCAAGCAGCAGTATGCAGCATCTCATACTATACGTCCTAAGTTCAAGGATAGTTCATAAGAATATATGAAACACCAGAGAAGATATTTTGAGAAACGTTTCTGTGCTTTTATGTCCGTATTAATGAAGTCAATGGGTGCCAGTTTTGTTAACATATGTCAAAATATCTTATTTTGTGTTCCACAGAGATAAAAGTACAGATTTGGAATGACATGAGGATGAGTAAATGATACATTTGTGGGTAAATTACCTCTTTAATGTCTTTAGATTTACAGTAACGAAATAATATTGCAGACAGGGAAAAAATCTATTTAATCTCTCCTGCAATATTAAATCAATTTTGAAATGTTTATTCCAAGATGTTCAGAGACCTGACCTTTCGGGCGGGAACGATTGGCTTCCGTAGAAACGTTGTAAGCCAGTGGCTGGATATGACGCCTCTGGGAATTGTTTTGAAACTGTGAAATTCCGATCATTCCGGCACACAGAAAACTCCTGGGAGCGTTGTGTCATTATCCCACACACGATTCCTCCTGTGGAACTGAACTTCCTCATAACAGTTCTTGGAATTAAATAATGAGACGTCACTTGTTATGTTCTGAAAGATATTCCTTTGTGGGTCGTGTTCGCAGGTTGTGACGCAGGGTCATCATGATGTCTGATGCAAGTGAGATGTTGGCAGCTGCGCTGGAGCAGATGGACGGCATAATTGCAGGTGCAGTAAGATTAAGCAATCAAAATATGACCGCAGGCACTGCGGTATTTACATGTGCTTGCTTCATGTGTGTTTTTTTCAGTTTCTTTATACATTTGTGTTGTTCTTCAGTCATTGTTTTAATTTTAAGATTGTGTTTTCAGTTAGTTGTACTGGTGATATAAAAGTACTTTACCAAGTGGTACTGCTGTTGTACCTTTTGAAGTTCTTCTGTTTGTTTTTCATGGAAAAAGAACCGTATGGGTTTGGCACCACATGAGAGTTAATAACGTTAACGTTCCTTAAATGTTCCTTAAAGGACGTTTCAAGGACAAATGAACTTCCAAGGAGAAAAAATTGGTCTCGGCCTATCAGTGTTTTTGCAGAGCTGCAAAACCGCTGCCTGCCAAGGCTGCGTGCGTAATGAGCGACATTACGAGCTTTTTCCACTATTTCAGCACTGATGAAATCTAATGCTTATTCAGTGTGCTACCACAATTCTGTCCATCTCTGAAAACATCAGGGACACATCAGTGAGGAACTAAGATCTTGGAGTAAGAAGAATTGTTTTTCTTCAAGTTCTGCTTTTCCACTTTGTAAGTTCAGAGGTGGAGCTCATCTGACAATAAGGCACCAGAGATGTCACGTCAGTCTTCTGGCCTGTGTTTTGTTGTGAAAGTTGCTTCAGCTGAACCAAAACAACTTCTCAAAGGTTTGCTAGTATGTTTAAAGGGTTAAATGCCTTCACTGATTCACTTTCCTGCACTCAGGTTCTAAGGCCATGGGCTACACCAACGGCCTGTTTGATTGTCAGTCACCCACCTCGCCCTTCCTGGGCAGCCTCCGGGTGCTGCACCTCCTGGAGGACCTGAGAGGCGCTCTGGACCTGATGGATCCAGAGGAACGGGAGAGCCTGCGCAGTCAGATGCCTGAAACCACAGCCGAGGGTCTGATGGAGTGGCTGCAAGGCCGACAGGTGGGCGTTCCTCAGATAAATTACAGACTGATGTTGAAGGAACAGCTGTATAAATAATCAATGCCCTGGTGCCCATTCCTGTACACTTTTATATGGTGACTCCCCATATATTTGAATTTACAGATTCATTTTAATAGTTTATAGTGCTCTTGTAATTATCTCAGACTGTGTTTATCCCTCAGAGACGCAAGCTGTGGTGTGGATTATCTGATTTTGTATCTGATTTTGTCCTTTTAAATACAAGATGTGTCGTCTTGATTTTTTCTCTTCACAGGCATACATTTTGGGAATGATAAAGAATATTGTCACGTGTTATGATGCTGAAACGTTGACTCTATAAATGTGTATTTATTGCCCTGCATTGACCTCTATAAGACTTTTAGAAATGAGCTAGAAGTTTGAAACGTCTGAACGCATCTCACACCAGCCCTCTTATATTAAGTTTCACAGAGCACAAGAACTATGTTAGTTTTGGCCAGTAAACCGAGTTTTAGCGCCATACTTCAAATAGGTGATTTAATTTGGACTCATGTGACCATTACACTGTTTTATTTCCATGCATCACTTTGATTTGGTTTGACAGGTTTACTGTATGTAAACTGTCCCAGACATGACCTCTCTGGTGCTGAATCAGCGCTGATTTATCAGTATGAAGGTGTTGTTGATCTGTTGAGATGTTGTAAAATAAGCAGCTTTCATATCCCGCGAGCATATTTTTTTGCTTACTTTGTCGCGCGTTACTGTGTCATTACTGTAAACTAAAACGTAATAACCAGTGTATTAATCTGTCATACATTAATCGTCAAATATCGCAGCTAGAGTGCTGAGGGTGAAGTGTGTAATTGTTCTGAAAAAAAATCGTGGAAGAATACCCGACAGTTTTTCTTTGTTTACAATGTATGAGTCTCTGTGCGTTTTCCATCTTTAAATCCAGCCGGGATTCATCTGGATTAAGCACATTTAGCTGCCGGCCTCTTTTTCCATATGAAACTAAATCTCACAATGTGAAAACCATCTCTGGATCTCGTATTCCTCAAGTTTATGTGTGGAAACCTCACATGACTCACGGACGGCAGCATGTGATCTCTTCTTCAGGTCCCGTCGGCATCGGTCTCATTGCAGAATCTGCCCGGTTCATTTGAGCATTCTCTCGACTGCTTGAACTCTTATAAATCAAGGCGCAATATACAACAAATAGAGTCAGCTTTTTTCACTTTTCTTATCCTAGTAAATCCATATTATGATGTATGGCTGCTGTGAACTCCACAAACTCCACAAACTCCTCTTAAGTTTTTTTTCTTGTTTTACGCCATTATTTCTGTCTTTAAATTAGATTTAAAATCCGAGATTTTCAGTGTGGACCTCCACCATATTTTATAGAACTGTCTAGTGCACAACCTTTTGTTTTTGTTTCCAGACTAATGGCCATGGATCTGCAGCTGGGGATTCTGTCTATCAGGAGAGACTCTCTCGTCTGGAAAGTGACAAAGAATGCCTAGTGCTCCAGGTGTGTTTCAGACTTCATAGGTTTTGCAGGATTTTCCCATTGGACTTCTTGTCAGTAGCTTTTGAAATCTCACACAACACGTGCAAATGCGATAACTTTGCTCCTGAATTCCTCAGGTGAGTGTTCTGACTGACCAGGTGGAGGTTCAGGGAGAAAAGATAAGAGACCTGGACACGAGCCTCGAGGACCATCGCATGAAGCTAAACGCCACCGAAGAATTACTACAGCAGGTACGAGATGCTGAAAAATAAAAATGGTCTTTGTTTCCTCACCCTCATGTTGTTCCAGGCCCATATGGTTTCCTTTCATCCGCATAATTCATTTAAGGAGAAATTTGTCTGAATGTTCTGGCTGCATACAATGAAAATTAAAGTTGCTTGGGGCTGTTGATGGGATGCCATATTGGAATGTGCGATATTACTGAAGAACTATATGTACTAACTTGTACCCTATAATTCTTCTGAAGCCATATGTTGGATCACAGACACGTGACCTGTGTGTGAACCAATAAAACGTCTTTTATGGTGCTTTTTCGTCGTAATGGTTCAGAAAGACAGAATTTGTGATGACAGAGAAGCGATGACAGAATCTTTTTTTTTGGGTGTACTGTTGCTTTAAGAGAATTAAGAGACTGCATTTACCTGTAGTCGTCTGTTTGTTAACTCAAAATAAGAACTTACTATATTCTTATTTAACAAAAAATGTTAAATAAGAACTTTTTGGTGTTTTGTGCAGGAGCTGCTGAGCAGAAGTGCTTTAGAAACGGAGAAACTGGAATTTCTGACAGAGATATCATGTCTGAAACGACAACTGGCAGCAGCTGAAGTGGATCGCAGAGAAAGCGCGGTAACAAACATACTTTTAACGCTACGAAAATTCCTGGGGCGCAAAGCTGCGGGTCTAATACCTTACTGTCTCCAGTAATTAATCACAACCTTAAAACGCCATGAACACAGGAACAGACTGAACTAAACCGACAACCCGAATATTTAATGAAATTAGACCTGCTTATTTTGGTTTGACCACCATGTGGTTCCCATAGCGATTTTCATTGCTGCTTAAGTCAGCTGTATCCAGCAGAGGGTGAGCGTACCGGAGCCATTTCCTGTTATAAAGCTTTGTGTCCAGTGCGAGTCTAGACTACACTGGACCCATTCAGGTTCTCTCACTTGCATTAGCCAATGGGGAGTTTCCAGTTTCAATAACCAGAAATCCACAGCGGACCAAAAGAACGGGCTAGGTTTCCTCCCCACCAGACGTAAATGTGGATTTCATTTTTAAATGCACTATATGAATTTCTCAGTCAGCACATTTTTTTCTTGGAAGTGTATTGCTGTGCAAACAAATATTTTCACGTAGGCTACATTGTTATCTTCATTTTGCGGTGCATTATACTGTTAACGTCAATAAGCAAAATATTTTTATTAATATAATTTCATAGGCATTTCAACAGATTTGCTAAAAAAAATAACCATTGCAAATCGCCTATTTTATACCTTTACATATATATTGTGTAAATTTTGCATCCACTACTTCCGTATAAACACTATTATTTAGCATCTTTACGCTTTGACTCGTAGATCACATGGTTTGTCTCTGCAGGGTCTTTATCAGGAGATCACGGACATGCGTCTCGCGTTGACTAACATGGAGTGCGAGAGACAAGAGTACGAGAGAAACCTTGACTGTACTAAAGTAAGAGCCACAAGTCTGTCAGCTGATGATTACACAACACAAGATTAACAGCACTGAAGTGTAACAGCAAACTCCAGCCTGTGAATCAGTTCACCACAGAGACGTCCACAGAGCTTTCCTGTGGCTCAGTGGTTAGAGCGTGGTGTTACCAACGCCAAGGTCATGGGTTCGATCCCAGGGATTGCACATACTTAGAAACAATGTGTAGTGTAATGCAATGTCGCTTTGGATAAAAGCGTTTGCCAAATGCATAAACATAAATGAAATCTCGGTGTAATTTAGCGTATCGTTTATGTCCAGCCATCGGAATGTGTCAAGCAAACGAACCTTATCCTCACGCTGAAGACCGGAAAGAGTTTCTCGTAGAGGCCTCCAACAACAGTTTTACACTTAAAGGTTATAGGTGTAATTCTGTGCAAATGTTTTGGTGTGTTGCATTTTAAAAGCATACACACAAAATTTAGCTTTTTCTTTCGCAAAAATTTGCCAGCTACCAAGGAATGTTCTCAGGATGTTGGATAACGTTCTCTAAAAGTTTTACATGTTTCTGAGTATGCACAATGCCTGGAATCGAACCCATGACCTTGGCATTGTCAACACCATGCTCTAACCACTGAGCTACAGGAAAGCTGTAAAGTGCTCTCCAAAGTTATCAAAACCTTCCTAGGTTAGTAGAATGTTAGTAGAATGTTTTATTAACATTATACATCATATATTCAAAACTTTATTTCTAGGTAGTTAATGAAACGCTTTAAAAGCGTTGCAAATGCTTGAATAATGTTCTTATTAACCAAGCGATAACATTAATATATAAAAAATGATGTTTCGACGTTCCGATAATTTTTCAGAATGAAAGTTCTAAAGTTTTGGTACTTAATGGAATTGTTCTTCCAACCTGTAATTGTTAGCTGGGTTATTTGTGGTATATGTGGAGTTTGGTGCTGACTGCGTTTTGGGTTTATCAGGCGGAGCTGAAGGCATTACAGAAGCAGTTAGAGGAGAGAGATCAGACGCTTGGAAGACTTCAAGACCACCTAGAGCCCCTAAACACAGAAAGTGGAGAGAGAGGTACTGGACCACATGTGACCTGAGCATGTGACCTGACCATGTGACCTGAGCATGTGATGACACAGCATGCAACACGGTGGCTTAATGTTTGTTACATTTCTTTCAATTTAATTTTATTTATATTTATCAATATTTATTTACGTTACGTTGCTTCAAAGCAGCTTTATGTATAAAAAAAGAATAATGATCATAAAACACTGAACAAATGTCAGACATGTTAATGGTATTATTGCAAATATTATGTGTGAGATGTATACGACTAGTTAGGCATTTTAGGTTTATGAATATAAAGGGTCATTTGTACATATATAAACTATGTATATATAAGGGGGAAGTCGGTGCTCGCACACACTTGAGGTTTGCGGCTGTTCATTTTATTACACAGCTGAGAGTTCTGTAAACAGAAGTGGGAGAACGTTTCTCCCAACATGTTTTAAGCTCAAGAAAAACATTGTGATGGAATGTGGGAGTATGAAGGTTTCTAGTATGCATGTGTAGACAAGCTTTTTGATCAATGGTGACCTGGTTTTTGGCTGTAGACATCTCTACTCCTACTACTGTGGTTTTGTGGATATCACCGCATTGTCTCTCAGCAATTAACTAAACGAATCAATTTCAACATGACAATTATAATAGCCGCAAAAGTTCTGAAACTATGCATAAACATTTTACAACAAATGTTTCATTGCTGTTCTGAAATATTCATTTTGTCCTGGTATGATTGTGATTTTTCTGGACATGTCAAGTGTTGTTGTGTGTTCCAGATATGGAAATCCAGAGAACAAGGAACATTATGGAGTCTTTAAAAGCAGCTAATGATGAGAAGGTATGAAACGACATGAAGTCTCGCTCTCTCATGCACCACTGGAAAAATCACGTCGTTCTGTCCAACTGCCTTTAACTTAAAGCTCGTTTTGATTTATTGTATCGGTAGTTTTTAAATTCAATTCACATTCTTCCTTTCAGGATCATAAGATAAACGAACTGCAGACGCTTTTGATGCGTTACAAGAGAGTTCAGGACATGGTGATGTCTGTGCAGGGGTCAAAAGGTTTGTTGTTATAATTTTATCGTAGTATATGCTGTATACTTCAGTATAGGTTAAACAGTTGGGTTTAGGTGTGCTGTAAAAAAAACATATAGCTGGCTGTACACTGTCGGTCAATGACCAACAGAAAACCATATGCCCGCTTGTTGTCATGGCAACAGCGAAGCGGATCTGATGTGCTGTTTATTTATGTAGAATGAACAGACAAAGCCAGAGCTTATCTCCAACTATACACGGTTATCTGTGAGCTCTTCAAGTGTCTTTAAATGTCCTAAAGTACTTTCATCAGTTGAGTCATTTTTATCATTAAACTCATGTTTATGTGTCATGTGCTGTTTCTGTCAGACAAACCCAGAGACGAGGACACGCCTGAGGGGACAAGCGTTGTGTCCGCAGACACTAAGACAGGGGATGCAGAGGAAACCGATGAAGTATGTGGTCTCGGCTGTCTTCCTCACACACACACACACACACGGTTATGTACACAGGATGTTCCTCAGACTTCCTTTACGCCCCCTTCTCGAACCTTTCATTGTGATCCGTTGATTGAAATAAAAACAGTTCGGTCATAACCTTTATTTCATAGGGAATGTGTGTGTTGTTTTGTGTGGGGACAGTATCCTGTGAAAATCTCTGTTAAATGTTCCTTTATATGTCACCTGCTAAAGCTTAGCTGAACATTCTCAGAACATTGTTCTAAGTTCTCTCAAAGTTATCAGACGTTCCTGCAGTAACATTAGTAGAACTTTTTGTAATGTTTTGTTTCTGTCATGTTTTAAAAACATGACAGAATTTAAAAACGTTTAAATAACATTCTTATGACCAAGTAATAACGACAATGTCTAAAAAAGACATTCTGAACATTCTTAGAACGTTAGAATATGTTAACATCTTGGAATATTTTAACATTTTTATTACTTACACTGCATATTTACTTATTTTGTTAGCTGGGATAACACGTGTTGTTGAACTTTCTCCAGCCTCAGCTTATTCCATGCACAGAACTTCCTGAAGCTGACATCACCACAGCCAAACCTGCAGCTGAGACCACGCATGAACCCCACGCACAAAGAGTTACACACGGGTTTGTTTACTTACCTTGCCACAGCCTCACGCACACTATTGATTTTTTCCCGAAGCGTGTTTAACAGTGTACTGAAGTTCAGGCACTTTCTACATATGGGGCTTAAAATGTTTTTTTGTTTTTTCTTCCATATTAAAGGTTACAGGATTTGTGCTTTAATTGGTTTTAAAAGTAACTAGACTTCTGTCCTATTAATAGAAATAGCTGTTAGCACATACTTGGCAATACTTGCGACCTTCTTCCCCTGTGTGACAATTTAATGGTTTATTTCTGTTTTTTCAGCGTCTCTGCAGTACAGCAGTCAGAGAGGTCTTGTTCGGCAAGCAGTAATGAGGTAGTTTAAAATTTAATATTTTCTCTCATAAAAATTAATACAGTGTCATCTGGCCTAAATATTTAGCTTTCTGACTCTGGCTGCAAGCAGTTGTCTTTGTCGTTATGACAGAACAGTGACTCCCCCTGCAGGCTAGTAACAGCTAGTAGTTACTGTAGTTAATGGTGAACTTACCGTAGTTCAAAGAGAGACTAACAAAAATAGATATTTATTTCAGGCCTGGGGGGGGGGGTTGTTTGGAGAAATAAGTTGGTGAATGTTGCATTTGTGGTTCTAAGAAAACTGTCTAATCTGTTTAACCTGACAGGATGAAGGCAGTAAAAATGGAGGGTCCGCACGTGTCTCCCCCACACAGCCCAGCTCAGGGCCGAATGAGAATTTCGGCTCTAAAAAAACACGCGCGTCTTTTGGGCGCGGCTTCTTCAAAATCAGAGGCAACAAGATGACAAGCAGCGCGCAAAACCTGAGTGAGTTTAGCCACACACTGACGTTTTTAAGTTCTTAAATTTTTAATTGCACGTTATTGCTTTTTGAAATACTGGCTTTAGTTTGGATTATTTGAGCAAAAACATAAAAAAAGGTAATTAAAAAAAACCTTCAGAATTTAAAACCTTCAGAAATGTAAAGTTTTGGGAACTGTTTAATTGTGAGTTAAGTGCCCTTAGCCCGTAACATCTGTAGGAAGCACTGCAGAAGACATGTTGTTTTCACATGTACACTAATAAGACTTTTTTCCACATATAACTGTTATTGGTTCTATACATTGGCAGCTGACGGACAGCGCAAGGGAGCGGAGCATTTGGATTTGGCGGGAGCTCCACCTCAGAAGCCACAAGCGTCAGATTCACCATCACCTGAAGAGAAGAAAAAATCCAAAGGGATCATGAAGTTATTCGGAAGGTCTTTTTCTGCTTAGACTTTAAACCCTGGAGTTCATATCCTGTGTAACAAAAAGCTCTATAGTTTGGTAGAGGAGTAAAATGGCCAAAAATCAGATTTCCTCCTTTTCTGACCCTTCAAAATCAAATTCCCACCCTCTGGTAATATGAAGCATGAGACCATTTTTTGGGGGGTCTTTTGACCTTTGCAGGGACAGCAGAAAATTGTGTGTTTTTACAACATTACACGTTCAAACAAAATTGGTTGTGGTATATTTGTGGTATAGACAAAAATGGTGTATTGTAATGAACTGTAACAGGGGATTATATAGGATAAATATAGGGTTAGGACAAATATATCAACTCTTGTTACAAATGTATGTATATGTTGTGTATAATCCCTCCGTCAGGATGAGGAGAAGTCAGTCCACTTCCTCTGATCTAGATGAATCTCCAGATGCGGAGTTCAGGAGGGGCGGAGTCCGAGCCACAGCCGGCCCCAGACTGGGCTGGTCACATGACCTGCAGCGGAGCAAGTAAATATAATAACAGTGTAATAAGAGAGTTATAATCAGAGTTATTTGTTTGTTTTGAAGCAGTTGGACATTTAATATTGTTCTTGTCTCTCACAGTAAGCTGGACGGCCCCTTTTCTCGCTGGAATAAAGAGCAGGTGTGTGATTGGCTGAAGGAACAGGGCCTCGGGTCGTATATACACCACGCCCAGCATTGGATCCGCTCTGGAGAAACGTTACTGAAAGCATCCCAGCATGACCTGGAAAAGGTGAACCACACACATTTATTCAGTGTTGATTTAAGGTTGTTTTGTAGGTATATTGTATAACATGTGATGGTATCGCAGGAACTGGGCATCAGGCACCCGTTACACAGGAAGAAACTGCAGTTGGCCCTTCAGGTGCTGGGCTCAGAGGATGAAGACGCCCCGGGGAAACTGGATTACAACTGGGTTACTCGTTAGTAACACCAACCATTATAACCATCTCAACTGTATTATCATCTCGGATTACATATAGATATATATGTGGATAAAGTATTACACACTGAATGCCCATTAATGCTGCTGCAAAAGTATTTGAATGTATACATATAAATATATTCTATACATAGATTGAATCTATTTTTAGTAAATGTGCAAATGTTTTTTTTTTAGATAAATGCAGCAACAGATATTGAATTATATGATTATAATAATTTATATTATTTATTATATTATTTATACTTTGTGTGTTATAGTTTGGTCACATATGCATGCATGTATATACATACATACATATATATGTGTGTGTGTGTGTAGATGTGTTTATATATGTTTGTATACTATTATATATGTATTATCGTATTATTATTGTATTGTTATATAGGGTGGCTGGATGACATTGGTCTTCCTCAGTACAAGTCTCAGTTTGATGAAGGCAGAGTGGACGGCCGTATGCTTCACTATATGACTGTGGTAAGTGTTGCACGAGTCGGTTTTGTTTTTGTTGTTATTGTATGACTTCTAGGTTAAACGTTGTCATTGTGTCTTTGGTCAGGATGACTTACTTGGTCTGAAAGTAGGCAGTGTGCTTCACCACCTCAGTATTAAGAGGGCCATCCAGGTGCTGCGTATTAATAACTACGACCCCGACTGTCTGCGCCGTAGACCGACTGAGGTAGTGTCCTGCCACACGTTCCTTTAATTTGACAATGTGACTTTGATTTTTGCCGTATTTAATTTTCTGTGGTTAGAACAACCCCACACCCGCTGAAATCTGCCAGTGGACCAATCACAGGGTGATGGAGTGGCTTCGCTCGGTGGATCTGGCAGAATACGCACCCAACCTCAGAGGAAGTGGAGTTCACGGAGGCCTCATGGTACTTACGAAATTTGTGCAGAGAAAATGTCCACAGACAAAATGTTCTGTTAAAACGTTTTAAAATGTATAATTTTATATTTTTATTACATGAGATTGCTCGCATTTCTAACTTAAAAAAAAGTTATTCAGTGATGCTAAAAAAAATTTTAAGTTGATACAATATTATTTTACTTCATTTAACAAAAATGTTATATGAATGTGATATGGGCTTTATAAACGTGGAATGGGTTAGGCCAAAAATTTATCTCCGTATATTTTGGTTTAACAATCTGATTCATTTATGTTCATGTGGTTTCAGTTGGTTATAGATTATATATCTTTGTGAACTTGCCCAAGAACAAGTTTGTATTGTTTTTATGTTTTTATGTTTAGGTTTTGGAGCCTCGCTTCGGCGTCGAAACTATGGCTTTGCTTCTTAACATCCCGCCCAATAAAACGCTGTTGAGACGTCACCTGGCGACCCACTTCCATCTTCTGATTGGCTCGGAGGCTCAGAGACAGAAGCAGGAGCATTTGGAGAACCCTGATTACACAGTTCTCACAGCCACAGCTAAAGTGAAAGTGTGTGACAGAACATGAGTGTGGACTGGGGCACAAGATCTGTGTTATTTCATAGGCTGTGTTGTTTGATTGGTATATCTCTCCTCTTTGTAGCCACGGCGACTGTCATTCGGAGGTACGTTTGGTACGTTGAGGAGGAAACGTCAGGAAGATCCAGAAGAGTTTGTGTGTCCCATGAATGTTGAGATGCCCAAGAGCAGCGGTCTACACAAAGGTCCTCACACGTATGAAGGCAACCTGGATCAGCTACAGCAGGTGCACACAACATCCTAGACCACCAAGCAACAGCTAAATTATTAGCAGAATTAACAGCTGAATTATGTTTCTGTGTGCAGATGGAGGACGCTGAGGGCACAATGCGACAGATAGGAGCTTTCTCAGAAGAAATCAATAATCTGACAGTAAGTTCATCTTCGATCTCTAATTCTATACAGTGTTAAGTGTATCTCTAATTCTATACAGTGTTAAGTGTATCTCTAATTCTATACAGTGTTAAGTGTATCTCTAATCCTATACAGTGTTAAGTGTATCTCTAATCCTATACAGTGTTAAGTGTTATTACGTTATTATAACGTTTAATTCTGTCCTTTTTTTCAGAGCATGCTGAAAGAGGATGAATTCCTGAGGGACGTTTCCTCACATTCACCAAAAAGTGATGACTGAACCGTTGACCTGTTAATCGCCTCATGGAAGCTGTGAACTTGCCTTTGTGTGTTCCAAACCCAACACTGTTTGTCTAATATTGAATGCCGTTGTGTTACATAAGCCTGTGGCCTATACTTTAATAAAACCAATATTTATATGACGGTAAAGGCTGGCAAACTGTAAACCCATGTTTCGATGGTAAATGTTTTTTATTGGAGTGGAACGGAATGTAATGTGACCGAATATTAAACGCATAAACTTTGTAAAAATTAATATGCTTATGAAACAAGTGCATAATCACAGAAAATTTTGAATAAAAGACTTGCTTTCAATGAGAAGAGTGTGGTAACTTTGCCAGGTTTGGTGGTAAAGATTTTTTTTTTTTCTTTTTTTGCACACAATGTAGATTTTGTAGAAATTTCACTAGTATTTTCGCTAACAATACTGGTAAAGTGTTTAACTTTACCAGTATTATGCAGTATGAACACTGCACACATTAAGGCAGTGGTTCCCAAACTGGGGGTTATGATAAGGGGGTGCGGCAAGGCTAGTGTACAGTCAGACGATTTTTAGAGAATCAAGCGATAAACGGCCGAAAATATGTGCCGCGCCGCCCGGCAGTATTCAGCGCGCACCGCTCAATGTGACGCTCCACCAGTG
>JAZGTI010007741.1:0-21175 GCA_036877585.1 Botia kubotai
AGGCAACAGACCTGTTCATATTTGTGTTTTATGTATTACAATAAATGCTGACATTTCACAAATATACATTTTTGACTGTAAATTTACAGTGTGTTTAAAAAGTAACTGCAAAGGTTTTGTGAATGGGTGTATTTGTAAAATAAACAAGTGTGATTGTATTGGGCAATTACGGTGTTAAAATGTTAGGCAACAGTATCTGCCTCAATAAAGCTAATGTATGCTCTGAATATCTTATGTTCCCACTGGTGAAGTGTGTGTTGGCGTTTTTCCCTCCTCCTGTGCCGCTCTGCGTCACCAGGGTTTAGACTGCTGTGATGACATCATCAATCCTTTGTGTTGTGTGCTGAGCTATATCCTTCCTGCTACTGGCAGGATGTGACATGAATAGTGAAACACATGCACACACAAATGTTTAGGCTACAAAGGTTTACGTGGCGATTTAAAAGGTTTACGTGGCGATTGTTCACTTAGACATTAGATTATTTGATATTCTGAAAGCAATGAAAACAACATTCTTTTTAGTTTTAATTCTGATTGAATGAGCCATATTCAAAGCAATTGTATAGTGCAGATAATGCTCACATTTTATATTAATGCCAATATTAAGTTGTTTGGTTGCCTGGCAGCTGTTAACAGCATACAATTAAGGGTAATAAAATTTATTAAATAATTTGTTGTGATTCTACATCATTTGACAGGATTTGTTGTCATTTTAAGCAAGAACGAGTTGTTTGCTTACTAGTAGCTATTAATATATTGACCTCAATATTCATTTACTGTATACTGTTTTGCTAAAGTTCGCTAAGCATCATGTGTAAGAATCCTTATACATGGTAAAACCACTGTAATTCACCCCTTTGTGGCTGATTGTTTTCCTCTAAACTGAGTGTATATGTTTTCTTTGTCTTTCTCATTGCAGTTGTACATGTATCAGCTCTTTAGGAGCCTGGCCTATATCCATTCCTTCGGGATCTGTCATCGCGACATAAAACCCCAGAACCTTCTACTGGATCCAGAGACGGCCGTGCTTAAACTTTGTGACTTTGGCAGGTCAGCTGGTAATCTGGTTACAGTCATGACATAGGAGACAATCTATTTTCTGATAACCTGTTCAAGGTCCCAGTGGATCTATGCAGTAAAAGTAACACTTTACTGTGTTTAACCTGAAAATGCCCTATTACACTTCACCAGAAGCCTCCAGATGGTCTCGTTATGCTCTGAGATAGATGTGTGCTGAATCCAGCCCTTTACATTTATCTTTACTAGTCAGATATTTGTGCTTTAGAAGATTTTAAGTCAGGTGATATTCAGATGTACATTTACTTGCTTTACAGTATGTGTATTTCGTGAAAAGTGTGTCATGTGACCATAGTCAGAAGATGTGTTAATGAATGCCTGAATACCAAGCACTTAGACAAAAATGATGCAATTTCTTTTACAAATGAGCAAATGTTGTAGCAGACTAACTGAAAGTGGTCTACCTCGCTTAACTGCTAGGCACAGATACTGTCTTGAGAGTTCAGGTGACTTTATAAGCTACTGCTAAAATACAGTGAAATTGTGTACCAAATCCATATCGGAATCTCAATAATTGTAGTAATGTGGATGTTTAGGGTTGTTGGGGGTCAAGAGCTTTGTTTAGACAGGCAGAGAAAAATCCCAAAACAACAAGAAATGTGATATTTTTAAACCCAATCCAAACTATAGCCAATCAGATTTTTGGAAAAGTGTTTGTTTATTATACAGGACCAAATCTAACTGTAACTGTCTATAGCTGTGTCTGTGTAAAAAATCACTCATTTACACTTATATTTGGCTTTCAATGTATATTGATGATTATATTGGTGAATGAGTGAACTAGAGTTTGGGTACAGCCTTTACAGTACATGGTACATTACAGTAACGGAAAACAGTAAACAGTAAATGTTCATGTGTCTGTTTTCTCTTTCCACAGTAACATCTACACCCAAATAGCATCTTTTGACATTGCATCAATGTCATTACTATGGCAACCAATATACATATTAATAAGATTCTAGGTTTGGCTCCTGGCTGGCCCGTTGGTGCTTAAGGGGTAGTTGAGGCCTACTGGTCAGAGAGTTGGGGTGCTTCTCAATTCTTAATTGTGCATCCTTGTTTTCTTTCTTCACTTCCTTACCTCATGTCTTAGCTCCACCCCGTTAGGATGTAAGAGAAGGACACAAGGACAGTAGGTGGAGACAAAAACACTTCCTTGCTCATACCTTCTCAGGAAGCTTCCTCACTCCTCATTCCTTGCCTCCTCAAGGTGCAATTAGAGAATTGAGATGTCCTTCAAGATGGCTGACTTCGATTGATTTCCAGGTCACAGGCTAGAGGACAGAGGAGTGAGGAAACAAGGAAGCATCAATCTTTGATTGAGAAGCACCCTTGGACTTGTAACTAGAATGTTGCTAGTTCTATTCCAATGCTGGCAGGTAGCAACTGAGGTTCCCTTTGAGAAAGGCACCTAACCCTAAATTGTTCCCTGTGAGCAGCAGTGCTGGCCACTGCTCTGGGTCTGTGTGTCTTCACTACTTGCATTGTGTGACAATTATGTCACTTTCTTTCATAAATTGTCTGTGAAGACAACCAAAGTGTGTCACAATATTAAATTCAAATCCATTGTCCACGCTAGCAAGGATTTGTTTCAGTCAAATTCTAATAAGCAGCTGTTTCTTACAGGCCTGACTAATTAATTTGACTTGTTTGAAAGCAGAATAAAAGCCATCAGTGTCTCAGAGCTTATTTGTTGACCTGTATGTTAATGTGCTCTGTGTCCATTCAAATGTTGATAAGGATAATCAGAGGCTATCCGTGATCAGAGACTCAGTTCTGTGCCAATATGCTCTTTTGTATGCAGTGCTAAGCAGCTAGTACGTGGCGAGCCCAACGTTTCTTACATATGCTCACGGTACTACAGAGCCCCAGAGCTCATCTTTGGAGCGACCGACTACACCTCCAGCATAGGTATGTTATCCCTAATCATACTACAACCATTCCCATGCAAATACCTTCTACTTTAATAAACTGTTACTACTACCAAATGAATATTGTGACAACAGTTTCATTTAATATTTAAGTACATTTACAGTACATTTAATATTGAAGTGTGTACGTTTCTGCTAATTTAATAGGCAGAGACAATGATAAGTAAGCCATTTGTAAATTAAGTCACATCAGAAGTGTAAACACTGTGACTATGTGGCACTTTTAGACCATTGTTATGTGTGCTTGAGCATTCCCAGCTAGCCCCAAGCTGGTTTAAGATGGGCCACCCAGCCTGGCAAAGCTGGTCTTTCAGCTGGCCAAGCTGCTTTAGATGGTAGGTCAGCTGATCTTCCATCCTGTCCAGCTTCCTAAAAAGGGGCCAAAACCACTCTATAACCAGCCTGCTAAACCAGCTAAAACCACTCTGGGAGACTAGCTAAAACCTGCCAACCATCTTAGACAGGGAGTGAGACACCTCACCATTCAGTGGCATTATTTTGGGCAAGGACTGTCTTTTTGACTGACCAGTGTCAGATAAGGAAGTGCTTGAATCCTGTTTGAAAACAATTATTGTTGCAGTTTTTCTGGTGACACTAATAGCTCAGAAATTTTCACTTTAAATATCCATCCACCAGTCACCACCAGATCTCTTTGGATATTTACATGTCATTGATTGTTTAGCAAAGACATGCTGCAGATGTTTTAGACTCGTTGCATTTGTAATGTATTCTTGCTTTGTGAGTCCTTGACCTCTGGCTAATAAGAATATTCTGATCAGCTTTAGCTTTGCCCCTCCCTCATTCTCACATCTCTGACCCCCTTTCTCTGCAGACGTGTGGTCAGCTGGCTGTGTGCTGGCGGAACTGTTGCTAGGGCAACCAATTTTCCCCGGCGACAGTGGAGTGGATCAGCTGGTGGAAATCATCAAGGTACTGGTGCCTCTATATGGCATTACTGTCTCATGTAATTGGAATGTTTTTGTGTGTGTTTAAAAGAAGCACAACATAACTGTCAGTTGATTGTTAAATCAGTAATCGATTGTTTATTGGATTTATGTAAAAAACAACCCAATATCCCCAGGAAAAACATAGCAGGGCACCTCAGCTAGAATTGTATGTATTATATTCTTGTATGTTTAAAAATAAATGATCTTGAATGGTAAATAGGTGTTTCTTTTATTTTGTTTTCTTATCACAGGTGCTGGGCACTCCCACACGTGAGCAGATTCGGGAAATGAACCCAAACTACACTGAGTTTAAATTCCCGCAGATTAAGGCCCATCCATGGACTAAGGTGAGTAAACAGGTACAAGACAACTGTTTTATTACTTCTAGCACAGCCATCTTCCACCTCCAGCTCCATTCTGTTCATATCATCCGTGCGTATCTCACTGGGCTTACCTACCTAGTGTTCAATTTTTTACTTTGTTGTTCTTGGATTTTCTTATTCTTGAGCTGCCTATGTAGGCAGGATTTTAAGGCATCATATACGGATGCTTCTGATTTGAAGGCTGTTCCAATCATAGGCAACATAATCATCCTGCCACAATTATGTTGTCTCTAAGATGCCTTATTGTAAGGTGGACAAATATATACAAATTTAAGGTAGCATCTTATGTATCCTTTATAGAGAGAACAATCCCAGAATGCATTGCTTCAATATCAGTGAAAAATTAAAGATTGGAGACAAGGCGAGAGAGTAAAGTAAAATAAACCATTACAATTGTCGCAACATTGCAATTGTTGCAATACTAAAAAGTGTAAAAAAAAAGTTTACTCTAATAGGTGCTGGGTATTTTATGCTTTCAGAACTTTTATGCAATGTGCCTACCTCAAACTATATTGGAATAAATTGTAAGTCAAGTCTCCCATGGGGAGTGCTATTTGTGTGACTCACAGGGTTGTTGTAGACAGTGAGAATGCCCACTAGATTTTGGAACAGGAGCCTCTGTCAGCCAGTGATGTCACATCCTCATGTCCATTTGGATTGAATGACCTCACCAGACATTACATTACACATTCTGTAGTCTTTTTAAACCATACCTACTTCATTACATTTAACTGTTGTTTGCTATGTGATCTAGATTTGAAATGTTATGTGTTATGTAAATGCCTATTTGCGCTACCAGAACTGTTATCATAAACAAGAAATTGGTTGTGGATTTTAAATTCATTTCAATTCATTTGGGAAGACAATGTTGAAGACAATGTTGTGAACATTGTCACAGACAAAGTAATTATTTTTCATTTATTAATTTGTATTTATTGTATAATTAAAATTATTAGGCATATGGTAATGAAATGGGTCTGGACATTGCACATACATTTGATTTACAATGTGAGATAACACTTTAGTCCACACCAAGAATAATAACTGGGTCTCTCAGATGACCCCTGGTGGTTATTGTTTGTAGTACATGACTTGAGCTGCAGGGTGTGTTTAGTCTTATCCTGCTTCCAATCAGACCCTCCCCTTCAAGTCTTACCTTCTGTACAGGATATGCCCAAATGCCTGTGACTCAAACACTCATAAAGGGTACTTCCTACTTTCTTTACTGTGCCACAATGTTAAACCAAAGTTTTCTTAAGAATTAAGTGAGTATATATTTTAGATCCATGGGGCATTTTGTCACAGTGTAAGCCTGGATTTTTTATTTGTTTATTGATACAGATCTGAGAATACACCTTTGCTTCAAATATGGGCAAAAACCTAAAGTAAAGGGTTTAATTTGTTAATTAGTTTAGTATCATTGCACATTGCACGAGGTTGGCTGGTCTATTAATGATATTAAACATTGTGGCTGACTGTATCGTCTGATTGGTTTGCAGGTGTTCCGGCCACGCACGCCTCCTGAAGCCATTGCTCTGTGCTCCAGGCTGTTGGAGTACACACCCACCGCTCGCCTGACCCCACTGGAGGCCTGCGCTCATTCCTTCTTTGATGAACTGCGAGATCCAAACGTCAAACTTCCTAATGGGCGTGAGAAACCGTCCTTGTTCAACTTCACAACTCAGGGTTAGACGTTGTTTTCCATCACTTTTATGGCTACAAATGTTTTTTATCAGATGCAGGTTGAGAAGAATTAATTATTCGTTAAATTACTAACAGTACACTTTATTCTGTTTGCCTTTAAATGTCACCATTCAGAGTTGTCCAGTAACCCATCCCTGGCCTCCATTTTAATTCCCGCCCATGCACGTAACCAGGCAGGAGCCTCAACTCCAACCAATGCCTCAGCCACTTCAGGTTAGTCTTTGTGTTTGTCCTTTTTTAGCCTCTTCTGTTGCTCTGATATCCCTTTTGTGTTTGTTTATATATAGATCCATGTAATAATATGCTCTTTAATATGTATTTTAGTATGATACTTAATATTTAAGTATGATGTTTAGTGCAAGAATATTATATCTGTGTTTTTTTATTAGGATTTTACATTGAAGTTACCAAAAAAAGAAAACTGTTATTATTTAATTATAATTTAATATTACTATATATTACAAATTGAGGTTTTTATTTGCTTTTGTATATTTATATTGCATTTTACTTTATTTGTTTTTCCCTGCTGTCTGAGTCAGAGCAGACTTTCAATCTATTTTTAGGTCGCAGCCTACCAGATCAAAACCCCTGCATTAAAGAATATATGCTCATAAAAGCTTTTCTCTCTGTATCCAGATGCCAATAGTGGAGATCGTGGTCAGACCACAACTGCAGCCTCTGCCTCCGCCTCCAACAGCTCAACCTGAGTGCCCCAGCCAATCAGACCTCACCCTGCTTTTAAGGCCACGCCCACCCCTTGCTCACCAGTCTATAGGGCAGGGTTTGAATCATGTAATCACCACTATTATTCAGACTGTAAGAGCCAACCTTCATTTATGTTTTTCATGAGTTCAAAATTATACATGGTGTATCAAAGGTAATTTGTGAAAAGAGCAACAGAATAAGAGAGCATTGTGGAACTGGGCGACTGGGGGAGGGTCGAATTTAAAAACCGGGCCTGTGACCAGTCAGAATGTTTCTCATTCTCAGAGGACAATCTTGTTATCTAAGCAATCCGGTAGCCAGATCCAGCCACTTCCTTAGCATTTATATGGGTTCTCAATCTCTCACCTGGACCTCCACACATTTCCCGTTCTCACTATCTACCTTGGTTCCTCTGTTCTGGACCTCTTACAGTGCATGGCTTGAATTTGGTTAGGAGCACCCCATATATACATATATGTATGTAGTGTGTATATATGTATATGTATTGAATGAAACTGATGCAGAATACAAAAAGAAATGATAATGCTACACAAATCTACAAAATGCTGTCCTAACTGTATCAAACTCTCGTCACACAAGTGGTATAAACGCTAAACAAAACCACATGTTGCAAAAACAGATAAATGCTTTGTGCTCTGTTTTGAAAGCTTTAGAAGTTTTAAATGCTCTCATTTTATTTTGTTTTATAATGAACGGTGGGACTTTATGGGCTGGGCTGGGGTTGGGTCTAGTTCTGTGTTCTTGTATGATATATACACAGTTTATATATTACTTTGCATTGTGTAAAATAAATATAAATACATAGTTATATAGAGATATAAATCTAGCATCATTGATTCAGAATCCATCAAGTTGTTTTTAATGCAGCAGCCGTTTTGCTGCTGACCAAAAATATACAGTGTGTATATGATTAAGAACTTGGACGCATTCTACTGGAGCAGTTTTTAGCAAGCGTTTTGCTGTTTTCTGTTATAGTTATTATAGTTTACCTTTGTGTCCCTTGTTATTTATTGTTGCTTGTGCGTCAGTATCATAATATTCAGATTCCCATTAGACACGTTCTTATTCACATAGTGAGGTAAAGCTAAATGAAAAGAATAAAGACATTAAAAAAAAGTGATATTGGTTCATGCACAGACGTGACACAGAACTGATTTGAGTTTCATGTGCTGGTTGACGGAAAACACTTCTATATTTTTGTGTGTTTTGTAAATCGGTGCTCCATTTGCAATGTTAAACTGAAACGGCTGTGTTGTTTTACCACTACTTGAGTATTTGTTCATCGTTATTTTTCTTATCCTGTCTCAGCATACTGTCAACCTGCTTATGAAAAATGTCCTTTTTTTCTAAACGTCTTAATATACAAAGTATAACAATATAAGAAAATGACAGAAAACATGTATATATACAGTACAGTACAGCACAGCACAGCTGCTCCTCACCAAATTCTGGCTTGTACTTTGTTTTGTATAATTTTGTGAGTGTGTGTGGTGTATGCGTGTGTTCTGCTATGTACATATGCAAACCTGAGAACTGTTAAGCTAAAACAAATACGAGGGATTAAATGAGAAATAGATTTTAAAAAGATTAAAAATTTAAAAGATCAGGGCAAAAATTAACAGTTTGTTGGATACTGTAGACAAGGAGCTTTCTCCAGCCATATAGTTCAACCTTATTTGTACAGTAGGTGCCAGCTATATTATTGTAATTATACCTAGTAATGTATAGTGTATCTATAGTTTGGAGTGCCTTTGCTTCCATACACTTGCTGTCCCAGACCACACCCCTTGTGGTGTGACACACAAGACAGGCCACACCCCTTCCTGTGACCCTCTGCAAGTGCTGTTGATTTGTCAGGTCTCTTCCAGAGTTCATTTACTGTCACACACCTGTCTTTTCATAGTACTACCACTTAATTTCCTTCAAAACCACATGTATTGATAGCATTGTAGTAGAGGAAAGTTTCTCCTTGTTTTCTTTCCAAGTGGAGATTTATCATGTTAAAATATTGGGACAAAGATTGGTTTGTATTTGTGCGAGAAGGAAGCAGAGGTCTCTTGTTCCTGTGGAGCCAATCACAATGTTTGTTTTTACACTCGTTCCACTACCAAAGTGAACCACCTATAAGCGTGTTGTTATGTAACTGCGACATCCCTAGGGGCAATAATAATTTCTTTATGTTTGTGCAAATTGTCTCAGCAATGAACAGTATGTTGGCCAGCCGACAGTACACAGTAGAGATGTCACGTAGCACCTGCTGGTTCCTCATCTTTGCACCCTCTATGTAAAGCTTGCTTGTAAGATATGCATTCATAGATGTGTCCCACGAATGGTGTTACCACTTCTCGTGACTAAAGTTAGAGTAAGAAAATGTAAAGACACAAGGGTTACAAACAATTACCAGAATTACCAAAAAAATAAAAAACAATAAAGACAAAAAATTGTTATAAGGACTCTAAATACAGACTAAATACAATACAGACATCGCATTACATGTATTGGGAAAAAGTGGTCTTGGGTTAAAACTAAAAAAAAAATACAACCTGTATAACATTAATATTACTTGAATGCCTTTGTTTGTGACTGAAATTTTTATTTTAAATATATTCTTTTCTGTGAAGGTATGCTAAATGTCTCCTCTCCTTGTAAATATGTCCGTTTTGGTCCTTGGTGTGACTTGGATTCAGAGACTAGTTATCTGGTACTGTAATTTGCATTAAATAAAGAGTAGGATAGCTTGGAAATGACTCTTCTTTTGCCACGTGTCTTTATTTCCCCCAGTCCAAATGACAGTCCATTCAGACACAAAATATTTGATTTTTATTTTTCACTTACTCAAAACCATTCAAACATGACATTAGGTTGTTAGAAAAGGAAAGCAAATACACAATAAACGTCCTGCAAGTTTCATATGACTTTACAGCTGATTTTCCTGAGAGGGCCGCAGTTTTCTCACTTTAAGTGTAAAAGATTAAAACCTGAGTGTTGCATGGTAACTGACAAGTTCTGGGTTTCATCATCAGTTTGCATAAGGACTAAACAATGCTGCAGAATTTGACATTTTTTGTCAAAGATTGTTACACCGCATTAAAATGTGACACTAGTTCATTTTTAAGTTGATTGTCATTAACTGTTTTAGTTTAAATGACAGACATAAAATGCAGTTCTGATAATTGTTCATTAAAACTGCTCTCAGCTTATGAATTGGATCTTAAAACCAGAATATACTGTGTGTAAAAGAATTAGTAATGCTCTGTCAACTGACTAAACAATCGCATCCCAAGTATCGGTGAGATGACCTCTCATGGTCTCTTAAAGTTTCATAGATTCTTCAAAAGTGTGCACATAGATACATTACACAAAGCACAAAAAGCATTTTTTCTAACACAAGAAATTTACAACAGACATTAAATGACAAGCTAACACAACTCAGGCATACTTCATAGAGTGCCTCACAAATTCTGTCTGTGTCACTGCTATTTCATTTCTAATTTAAAAGTGTTTCCTGTAGCTCAGTTGGCACAGCATTGTGTTAACAGTGCAAAGGTTGTGGGTTTGATTTCCAGGGGAGCATATGTACTGATAAAATGTGTAACTTGAACATACTGTAAGTCACTTTGGATAAAAGTGTCTGTCAAATACATGAATGCAAATGTAAAAGGATAAGCATTTTGCGATTCTAGGGTAAAGGTTTTTGCGCTGTGATAATAATATGACAACCAAGCACATTTCTTACAAATTCTCATTACTTATGAAAATGTCACAAAACAACAACAAAAAGCCAAAACTCATTTTTTCTTTTGATTTTGGGGTGAAATATGATCATGAATATGGACATGCCCTTCCTGAGATTCATCCCACAGGTACATTCTTAAACGTCTAGCTACTGATAATTTATATATAAAATTTATATTTATATAGTGTTTACATAATCTGAACACAACAGATCTATAGAAGAGGTCTACTTACACCAATATATTGTATTTAGAAACTAATAATAAATAAACAGATTTGTCAAAACACATCAACATAAACACAAATGACAAGTAAGCATTACATTGTGGTTTTATAATTACAGTTTGACACAGTTTGTGATCTCTCTGTCTCTCTTTAACAGTTTAAAGTTTAGGACAGAAATCCCTGGGTTGTGATCAGGGATAAGTGTTATAACCTATTCCTGGGAAAAATAAAATGTTACCATAACCTCACTTTTCAGGCTTCATAAATGTAGTTTAAATGTCTAAGTTGTAGTAAATGTAGTTTAAATGTCTAAAAGACTGCTCATCAAATTCAACTATTTAATTACATTCAGTAAACATTCAGTGAGAAGTAACACCAAAATACATACTATTTTACTAGCAGAAATTCCTGTATGTGCTGCTGTTCAGTAGCATCAAGCACACAATCATTGTCCTATAGTCTTGCTAGTTTTGACTGTTTTTCAAGGGCCCTTTCAAAAGTCCTCAATCTTCAATCTCCTCAAATGAAGGTCAAACCAGCACTGAGTCTGTGCTCTGGATTCCAAGGCCTGTTATAAGAATCACAATCTCCTCTATGAAGATTTAGCTGCCCTTGCTTATTATTTCCAGCCACAATGGAGACACTTCTGGCTGAATGTCCTGGATTTTAAGCACCTGTTTTGTGTACTCTTCATTCATATTTCTCATCTCAGTCAGGCACGCTATAATCTTTGGGTACAGCAAACTAACCAACGAGAAGGTTAAAAGAGAAAGTAATTGGGAATGTTTCGTTCACAAAAACTAAATGATAACTTTAGATGTGACAAAGTAAGTGAGGGAAGTTTTTAATCTTACTGTTTCTCTGGTTCAGACCTTTTGGCCTCAGTGTAGGTCTTTAGGGTAAGAGCAAGAACTTCCTGGTTATGGTCAATCACTTTGTGATGCGTCACACCAGGGCGATCTATTAAAAAAACATTTTTATTAAACAGAAAATTTTCAAATGTGTTTCAAATGTTAACACAGAAAAGTCAATTTCATGTTTTTTCTCTTCATGTGTATGTTAGTCTTTATTGGAAGTACCTGGAGAGAAGAGTGAGATGGCCTGCATCAGAACATACTCCTCCTCATGCAAGTGCAGCTTACGCAACGCATAATGAAAATTCATGAGTGGTTCCAGCAGATGGCGCTGAAAACCAGCTGTTCGGTGGCACGTGGAGCCATTGTGAGGAAGACAATACAGACAAGGTCAACGTTTAAAGAAAAAGACAAACTGACAGGTAGGGTGCTTCTCAAACAAAAGGCTGTGTCCATGTAAGACTGCATATCTTGGCTGCCACATCAAGCGCTGTTGAATGTGAAATGTGTCATTTCTGCACCACTATTGGCCTATATGGAATTTCAAAAATACTAACTGTTTTTACAAACACTCAAGAAAACAACTGTCCAACCCCAAAGCCATGCCACTGGCTGAACCTATGGTTTACTTTGTATATCCACATTAAGTTAGTATTTTTAAAATGTATTTAAGCACAAACACACTACATCTGCAAAAGTGAAACCTTTTTTCAGTTGAAAATAAGTAAGAGAGGTTAAGGAAACAAATGTAATTACACTAAGTGAGAAAACAACAACCAAATTCCATTCATCACCTGACACACTAATAACATACACATGTACTACAAGGCCGCTGCATGAGTGAATGGCTTCATGGCTTAATCTGAAAGAAAGCTGGTTATTCTCTTCACCTCTGACAGACTTCCTCCATCTCCCTCATTATTTTGAGAATTTTCCCTGCTGTGCTCTTAACACCTTTCTAGCGCTATGGGGGTCTTCTCCTACTCCTTCCTCCTGTGTTCCTCTTCTCCTCGTCCTTCTCTTAGCTGGAGTGTTATATCAGCAGCAGGGGGCATGGGGCACGGACCCTGTCATTGTGTTTCATCAAAGCGCTCCTGTTTTCTTTACTGCCTTGTGTGGCCATGGTTACCTGACTTTCCTTATCTATATTGTGTGTGCAATTTTCACTGGTGTAATGAAGACCAAAACACCAATGTACAGATCAGAACAAATCAGTGCCTCTGTTGTAGTTTTTGGGAAGCTACTCTGAAACTCTGGTTCTTACTTTCAAAGTTGGTACTAACTACACTGAAGCTATTTAAGAGAGCAATTTTTACAAAACTAATAACAAACTAATCTTGGGATTTCAAGGTCGACAACATTAAATTAAACAGACTGGCCTAAATTTAAACTAAATGCTTAGCTAGTTTTAGTTCATTACTCCACAACAATTTATCCCCAACATCTTCAGAAAGCTTAACCACGACTTTACGGGTACTAAAACAAGTCATGCCACACTAGCAATCAAAAACCTTTGATCAGTAATTAGTCACCTGACCCAGAGGGAAACCTGTAAAGACACTCACCTCGCACGGCATCATCCAGGCAGTACTGCAGCGGGCCGCACTCCCATAAGCCTGTCTCCTCATTAAAGAACATGTTAAAGTGAATCTGAATGATCTCAAAAGTTGCACCTTTTAGCAGTGAGATCTGGTCTTCTATGGTCAGAGACCTGTCGTATCATACAGGAAGGAAACAGCAACAATCAACTTTGATAGAACCTTTAAAAGCAGTAAATAGCAGTTCTATAGATTCAAAATTTACCTAAACATTGCAAGCGTCTTGCCGAAGTTGATGACGTTCTTGATCATGTATGTGGTGAGGTCTGTGATATGCGGCAGAGAGGTGAAAATTGTGCTGTCGAGATGCTTCCTCTCTCTATTTTCAAGTTCCTGGAAGCTGGAGGAAGTGGACGAGGTGGAGATGAAGCTGAAGTCTTTTTGCACTGTAACATCAGCCTCTGGTGTGCTCATGGTTATGCAAGAATACTTTCTGCTGTAGCGCTGATTGTACTCAGACAGAGCTTTTATATCTCGATCCAGAGGCTGTGGACATAAAAGCACTAGAGTAAAGATTTCATCTTCTCAAAAGGTTTTTATACAGTCTAGTAATTAAAGCCTGACATTGCTTAAAAAGTGTTATTTTGAGTAGGGTTAGGTCATATTTTTTAAATATTTGAAAGAATTAAACACATATATTATACATGTTTTATTATATTTAAAAGAATTAAAATTAAGCAATACTGTGAATGTTATGATGGTTTTTATTTACCATCATAACATTCACAGTATTGCTTAATTTTAATTTTTTGGCAATAGGCATCCAAAAAATGTCATCTAGTTTCACAGTCCTACATTAGGACTGGTTTGAGGTACCAAACAAATCTAAATATATAAATATGTGTTTCAATCACATAAACAAAGCATGTTAAATGGCTGACCCGGAACTGTATGAAGTGGGCACAGGTCATGTCAAAGGTCTTTTGATGTGCCACGAGCAGTTCCTGAATGACTGCTTCCTGCTGAGGGGTCAGTATCACAGGCTCCTCCCACATTCTTTTCCTTCTGATCTGCAACCTTCGTTTCTCCACAGCCTCATCTGACATGATCACTGATGACATCAACGCAAAGGTGACACCAATTTATTTTTTACACCATGCCAGAATTCACACACCTCAATAAACAAAATTACACAGCTACACTATATTACACATTACATTGGGTAAAGTGATAAACGCTACAATAAAAACCACTGCAGTGGCCAAAAAAAAAACAGATATTTGTAGCCATGAAACATATTTGGAAACATCTGGATCTATGCCTCAGATTGCACATCTATCTATACGATGCATGTTGCACAGAAAGCTGGAAATCAAAAACAGTTAAAATTATGATTGCTTTTTGGGAAGAACTAATCAGTGACAATATTCTGAGCTTTGTTTAAAATACTTAGTACAACGTAAACTAGATAAATATGAACAGAACTGTATATAATGCTTTTTTGAGATTTTTTTTTCTAAAATTCTAAACACATTGTCAACAATTTCTTAACTTTGCAGTCACAGTATATTCTTAATAACTTGGATAACAAAATAACTTAATAACAAAATGACTAAAATTAAATAAATAAAACAGTATGAAAATCAAAACTGTTTTACTGTTTTACATGAGCAGACAGTGTCTTCTCATCTTTGCGGTCTGTTCTTGAACCAAATTAGCTACACTGTCTGGCTTTACAAAACTACTTTATTACCACAAAACAAAAAACACAGAACAATTTGTCTCAATAACTTAATCCAACATGACGGTCTTTGTAAAAGTAAATTGGCTAAGGCAGTACGCTGGTAAATTAAGCTCTGTCTGAGAGCAGCTACTTTAGCTAAGAGAACATAAAAGAGAGACCTACACTCCCTCTTCATTCCAATTGAGAGGCATTTCTGAAGACGACAGGACTGGCACTGTCTCCTGTTGCTTTTGGTGATGACACAGGAGTTCTGAAACGGGCAGCAGAACTTTGTTGGCCGTTTCATGGCGCGCCTAACAGCAGAGAGAAATAAAATTATGTTGTACAACATAAACACAGACAACATAAACATGTTGTAGTGAATTACAGAAAGTGACAGCAATAACAAGACACAACAAGATATGTGCCCGTCTGTCGACCACACTCAATCAATTATCAGTATCTAGTGATGATTTTGACAAAGAAAGAGCCACAAGTGTAGTTATGTCTTAAGCAGTATGGTGTGGGCAGGCTGACTAACATAAAATGAATCTGACAAACTTTGAAACGCTACATGGGGCAAATTCTCACAACTGAAAACTGCAATTAATGAACATATTATAGGCGTTCTGGCAACATATAAAATAAAAAAAATTTGGAAGCACAAAACAATTTATAAATCATCAGAACATAAAATGTAAAAAAGAAAAACAAATATCAAACCATTGTTTTGGCTAGCAAATACTATTATTAATACATTTTACACATTTTTTGTTGCCAGTTTTTCTCTTTAGTTCTTTTCAAACAAGTTTCAGTTTAACTTTTCTGTTAAAATGTTCCATCATTATATAGCTAGGTGATCCGTTTATCAATGTATCAGAGTCTGGCAATATTGTATTTTATTAAGTATAGTATTACTTGTATCATTTTTTACCCAACAGCTGTTACAAATATGATGATATTGGAATTTTAGTTTGGAGGACAAAATTATTCTATTTTAAGAGGATTCTAAGAGGATCTAGATGTTTAAATTTAATGTAAACATACTGTTTACAAGCAACTGTAAAGCCTATATTTAATTCTATATTTAAAAATATATTTAATATATTTAATTTTGCATATGGACTTGGAACCGTGTTATATGTGTGAGTTTGCTGAACTGCCTTAGAATAATTTTTTCACAACGACTTTCTGTACATACTCAATAATCCTTACACAGAACTGTGCACTTTTGAAGGTCATATTTTACTTTTAGTTGAGGAGAAGATTAGCTCACTGCACACGCTACAAACACATTTCAATAACTATATTCTTGATATGCTCCAAGTATTTTCTGTTCTGGTTGTTGATATGGAAGGTGAGCGCGTTACAGTTAGGGTCATTTCTAATGCTACATGTGTCACCAAACAGGATTGCAAAAAATAATGACAGGTAGTCCCACCCCCAACCCACACCATTGGTTGAACTGATGTTGCTATGCTGGGCTGATCGAGATGCTTGTGTGATTGTTTTTATAAAGCTACAGTTTTTACACTTTTTAGGAGAATCAAACTATGAATGATTTACTTTAGCTGTCTTTGCATATTAAACAGTAGAGAGTATTACCTTACTTAAATGACCTTAATAAAAAAACACCTCATATAAATGTATAATATAATTAATTAATTATAATTAATTAGCACGAAGTAGATATTTTACCTTTATAATCACAATTCCTTCCTCTACTGCATCTTCCCTGTATCATCCTGCCTTGAACATCAGTGAATTTACACTCACCTGAAGAAGCCCTTGCATCCCTCACAGGTCATGGCATTAAAGTGGTAGCCTGTAGATTTGTCACCACATACTTGACAAATTTTGGGCTCATCATCTTCTTCTGATTCTTCCTCATAGCCACCCGCATCTCCTGAGTCATCGAGGGGAGAAAGCTCCTCCATTTCTTTACTCCTGAGCTGAATCAAACACTACAACACAAAACATGTCACAGCATCACTCCTGCATGTACTGTAACACATAAAACCCATTTCAAATAAATAAAACAAATAAGAAAGCAAATAAGAAATTACTCATGTACACTATAAAACGTGAAAACATACAGCTGTCACCCCACCTGACTTTTTTTGTTTCCAAGTTGATTCTGTCATATAAAATCATATTTTTACATGAACAAAACCAGTTAATTTTTACTTCACCCAAAACATCTTTTACAGTGTTGAGAAACATTTCAATATTTCACAGTTGCAATTTCAGAATAAACATGTAATTTCCCTTTATTCAATTACTTAAATCCATACGTTTATTTTTATATTGCTCTAGAGGAGAAAGACTTGCTAGATAAAAACGTTCTCACTAGCATTGAAACCTTTACATGGCTTCATTAAAAATGTAATTTAATATTATCATTATGGTATCATTATGTATAAATAAACACACATTTTACACCCTTGATGAACTGCTTTCCAAAAGAAAACAGGGATTATAAACTAGAGAGAGGGTGTCAATATACATGTTATATACATTTTAGGTTGAATTTTAAAAGCACATTCTGATGCATCTCTGTGTGTAAATATTATTCATGTGTGCATGACTCCTGTCTCCTTTAAATTTACTAAAACAACATCATTTACATTTAAATAATGTATCTAACTCACAAACGCTCTAGCAACACAAGTAATCACCTCTACGAGTTCTGTACACTTATTTCAATTACACTGCACATGCATAATAAACAACCTCTCAAAAAGCCAGTTCATATGCTAAAATAAGGCAAATTACAAGATAACAGATCAGCTGTTCAGAGTTTAGGTAACATACCCTCTGCATGAAGGCAGAAACCTGTAGCGTGTCCTCCAGGGCAAGACCTTTACCCTAAATAAGCTATCGACAGAACACAGCACATACACTCATAGTAATGCCAAACAAAGCTGAAATTACGTGTTGCCATGGCTAAGAAGTGGTCAAGTCTGACTCTCTCTCTCTCTCTCTCTCTAAAGGCATAATGCTGAAGTGCCTACAGCTTAATAGCCTATATAACTAGTTAGTGTTGGGTGAGGGTTTGTTTCAGATCACAGAGGAGAAAGAAGGAAAAATTTAATGGAACATTTTTAATGGAATATAAGAGAGCTGATTCCACTTAAAGGCACAATATGTAAGATTTTTGTTAAAGTATTAAAGTACCCAAAACCACTTGCTCATTGTTAAATATTTTGTTAAATTTTGTACCTGCATCACAGATGTTTCCAGATATCTGTAAACCAGAGAAAATCGCAATTTTAAACCTCACCCCAGGTCCCTTGTAACCTGTCATTGACAAAATATCCGCGCTGTGCCAGGTTTCCTCTTGTACGATCATAGAAACCATGGCAACACAATGACTAATGATAAAATGTGGAATTGGTAGTTGTCGACAAAGCACGCCACATTGTTGACTGTGCACAGTCGTTACTTGTTGTCGTTGGCAGCAAATAATTACAAAAAAAATTAAATGTACGGGTAAATTAAATGACCCAAGAGGAGTTTTGGACAAGAGGAGAAATTAATTGTGGCTCAATATTGGTTATTATGTGTTATAAAAAAATAATGAATCAACCTTTTTGTAAATGCTGTGGGTACGTTCAAATGTACTGTTACTATGATGTTCTGCCATGCATTACCCACCCCCACTAAATATGCCACATAAAGTGATATGTATGAGAAATTAAGTATCAAACAGTATTTGTGGCAAATTTATTATAATTAAATTAAATTGTGAATTAAACGAAATGGTTATAAAACTTTATTTCATCATCTCACCCATTAACATATAGTTTGTTTCAGACTGGCTTCAGATTGACTTCCATCGGCAGTGGAGATGATGAATGCTCAGTCACAACATGTTCAAGCTGCACCATTGTTTTGAAAATGCAACCTCTAGCAGCGGAAATTACATACGGTTTCTTTAATTTAATTTAAAATTACTTTGTCTGATGACGATTAGAGTTTAATGTATTTAAAAAATCTAATTTTTTTGTACAACCAATTTGAATTATGATTTTAAATAAAGCCAATTAAAGCCAGTTCCAATTAAAGCCAGTACCACATTAAGCACAATTTTAAATTTTAAACAACAAAATAAATTACATTAAAAATGATCTGTTAATTAAAACTGAATTTAACATTAACTCTTCCCTCACTGCTGTCAAATACTGTAGCTTAACATTTATTGTCATTCATATGGCCAGTTCAGTTTTACCAAATACTGACTACTAATAAAATAAAGGATAAACGCTAAACAAAATAGTGACTTATTTTATTGCAGAGACAGTCTAAATAGCTTACAGGTTTAATGGTTAGTGGTCTTGCAGCGAGCAGTCCAAAGAGGAATAACCTACTGGTTAAGAAATTAGTCATTTGTTAATTGATTTTATAAGCCTGTGGCTGTATGCAATCTGAGCACACGTCTTGGTTTAGAGAAGAAGCTCTCAGATATTCATTTCTTCCCCCCACAGCTCCAATTACCCTCTGTGCAATCTGTTCATTCTCTACCTTTAAAAAGCCTCTCATATTCCCATTTACTATCCCCACTTCTTTCACTGTAATTAAATACACTGCGTTCCCTCTGGATTGTTCAGGATTTGCATTAAGAAATTGAATTTTGTAACAAAAGCTTTAAAAGGTAATACGCAACAGGGTATAAAATGTCTAAACGTTATTATTAGCAATAATTGGTATTATTTGGAGGTCATAAATATGCCATGGGTTACTTAAGAAATGTTTGTTTATTTCATTGGCTATCAATAATCTTTTGCCTGCGCACATCACTGCAAAATGCCACACTTTAAATGTCACATTAACAGCATGTTAACCATTGCTATCAAGTCAACAAATGTCAGTTTTATTTACTCTCTAATGGGTTTGTTGATGCTTTGATGCATTGTTACAAAGCATTGCTCAGCACTACCACATTTGTTGACAACCCATTTGTTATCAAATTAATGGGATAAATAACAATATGAATATGTTGAATATGTATGAATATGTATAATAACAGAATGAATATGGCTGTAAGGGTAGATGTCCCGCCTTACAATGTAAAGAGCCAATCAGTGTTTTTGACTCCTGATCACACATTAGCTATACCAGTCTAAATAAATACCATACCATCTTGAACCAAGTCAACTGGCCTGCATTAAAAAGCACTTTGTTATTATTCATAGAGACATGCTGTTCTCTTATCTGTCCTTTAATTGACGCTCCACATAGAATTTTCATTAGACATTTCTAGATCTCTGCTCTCTCTAAGGACATCATAGACATGGCACTGTAACTCTTGAGTTTGGAAGAAAGCACTCTCGGCAATATATCTTTTATTTAATGTTTAATATTCACATTCCAAGGCTCGCAAAATTTCAAAATCCCTGGTAGCCCTTCGGGCAGACACTCTTCAGATTTTAGTAGCCCAAATAAAAAAGACATTATTTTTAATGTAATATTGTAAAGAGGGCAAAAAAATTTAAAACATTTTCCAAACAAAAATGACAACAATCGTTAGCACCCAGAATTTCAAAAACAAGTGCCGGTGGTAGATCCTACTCGTATTTGGCACCCAAACTTTCGGGAGGCAGATCCACTCTGTCATTTTAAATCTAGACTAAAAACCCACCTCTTTAATCTTGCCTACAAAAAGTCCATAATGGATTTATTACTCAAATCTCTTAAGGGATTATTAGGCTGCATTAATTAGGTAAACCAGAACCGGGAACACTTGATGTACTGGCTCCACACTAAATCTGTCTGTCTCTCATTCCCCAAGGTCCTGTAGTCAGCAGGATACAAACTCTGAGACCAGAAGGTGGGGGACTGAATGAAATGACACTAAGACAGATCATCAGGATTTGATAGACTTCTTTAGTTAACCTACCGTTATATATATATATATATATATATATATAAACACACAGGGGTTGGACAATGAAACTGAAACGCCTGGTTTTAGACCACAAAAATTCATTAGTATGGTCTAGGGCCTCCTTTTGCGGCCAATACAGCATCAATTCATCTTGGGAATGACAGATACAAGTCCTGCACAGTGGCCATTCTTCTTGCAGAATAGTGGTCAGGTCACTACGTGATGCTGGTAGAGGCAAACGTTTCCTGACTCGCTCCTCCAAAACACCCCAAAGGGGCTCAATAATATTTAGATCTGGTGACTGTGCAGGCAATGGGAGATGTTCAACTTCACTTTTATGTTCATTAAACCTCTGTCACCAGTCTTGCTGTGTGTATTGGTGCGTTATCATCCTGATACACGGCACCGCCTTCAGGATACAATGTTTGAACCATTGGGTGCACAT
>JAZGTI010007742.1:0-16636 GCA_036877585.1 Botia kubotai
ATTGTTACGTCATCCTGACAGCATCATAATAAGTTGGTGACAGCACCACCTACTGATCAAAAATTATAAATTGTTTATTGTGTTTATTATAAACATATTTGTTATGTTTTCTTTAGCTGCTATTTCTAATATAATTTTCTCAATCTCACAGATGTACACAAATACTTCTCTTACTGCTGTTCATGAGCTTAACCCATAATTGCTGCGTGCTGCTATTTTTATTATTATTACTCTTCCCCAATGGGAGTACATAGCAGCCCTATACACCATACATAGACGATGTATCATTTTTTCATCAAAAATTATGAAATTTGGCACACTTGTTGTGGTGATACTCAATAGTAATCTCACACTCTAGAAACTGCTGGGTTAAAAACAACCAACCGCTGGGTCACTGTTGGACAGAACACGTGCTGGTTTGGTTTGACCCAAGTGCTGGGTTTTACTATTTAACCCAGATTTCTGGGTTGTTCGTGTGACCCAGCCAGTGTGTGAAACTTACTCTCTTGCTGGGTTGAATATTACTCATGTGCTGGATTATTTTATTTGACCCAACCAGTGGGTGAAATTAACTCTCTTGCTGGGTTAAATATTACCTATACATTGGGTTATTTCCTTTTACATTTGGGTCTCACTTTTACATTTACTAATAACAATAAACATAATAACAAATAGAAAAAAACAAAAGAATGCAATATTATAATTACTGTTGTTTTGGAATACAATAATACAACAACATGCCTTGTAATTTGTGATTTTGAATATGATTTTAATTAGTTTTTTTACACACAAGCAACACAGAAAGCAGTCGACCAGACAGTTCAGCAAACATTTAAATCATTCAAAAAGTATTAAAGAAGTCCATCTTATATGGTTTGTGTCAAGTAGTGCTTACAGCATCCGTTTATTTTTGATATGTGGGAGTAGGGTCTGTCCAATTGCTTATGGTATGCAAAGGTGCAGGTGATGATCATCGCAGATTCTCATCACCTTCTGGTTGATAATCATTAGGTGGAATGTGGCTGATCATCTGACTGAACCAGAGATGGGCCTGTCTGTCTCGGGTGTTCCTGTGAACGCCATACCCCGAGCCTCATAACATTACACAACTGGAGATTACTTGCGTTACTAACATAATCAATTTAAATCATACCACTATGTTAAATTCACGAATAATCACAACATAATTTAGCCACCCAGAGCCACAGTGTTCATACAAGTCCCAGCAACTTGTTAAAATGGGTCTTAGAGGCAATAAAACGCTTAACCAATGTATTTCATCTTACATTAGTGATAGTTTAAGCAGTAAAGATTGCACGTCACAGATGCGCTCATTTACCGGTACAATTATAAAGCTCTCGTTATTATTATTGATAAAATGATGCTGGTTCTGACAGAAACATTACAGAAGACACACACAGATACTGAACTTACCTGTTTCGCTTCTTCTGAAGTTCTTGAATCAGACTTTTTACCTCACAAAACTCAGTGTGAACTCTGTGTGAATTTCCCGCCAGATTCTGCATGTAAGCCACTAACAGACAGAACACAGCGTGTTGTTTTAACGCAATGAATTACTTTAATTATTGACAATGATAAAAATACATTTAGAAATACAGGTCAATATTTATATTAACTTACTTTAAAATCCTGACCGCTGTGAGCTGCTTGGACGTCAAGTCGGAAGGCAAGTGAAGAATCCAGGAAGTTCAACAAAGGATGAGCAATTTTGACCCAGTAACTGGGTGAGAATAACCCAACCAGATGTTTAGCTGTAAATAACCCCCTCAAAACCCATTGACCCAGCATAAACAACCCAGCAAACTGTTTACTGTACCCCAAACAACCCAGAATTATGACACAGCACATTTAACCCAACAATGTGGTTACAGAAACAACCCAGCATTTTTTTGAGTGCACCAACTTTGGGGTCTCTACGACTAACTCTGCAGTGTCACCACCAGTAAAACAATTCCCTATTTAAATGGCTATAATTACTTTTAGTCTGTATACATTTGACCCCATTGATCTACAAAAAGAAAATTAGTAAATTAATTAATCTCATTATATTCATCACATTCCGTATGTTACATTAAGACTCTGGCCATTAAAGTAGCGGCCAATTTAAAAAAGTACAGTATTCAGGTTTTTGTTACTCCTTTTCAAAAATTCTTATGAAAATTGGTCAAAATCATCTTTTGAGTCACAAAAAAATTACTGAACAGATGTTTTTATTCATTTTTGTTTAAAAGTTATGATGTCACAAACTTCAGGAAGTCGACCAAAACTTTTTAAGAGGCTGTATCTCTGCCAAACTTTGATCAGTCGACACAAAACTTCAAGACCATGATCTGAAGACGCATGCCAAATTTGGGAACAGCTCAACCTATGAAGTTGAGAATTGATATATATATATATCTTTGGTGGATGTCCGAACATTCTGTGATTTTACTCATCTATGATACACAAACATGGCTGCCAGCAGCCAATCATCATATTTAAAGAGTTAATAAATTAAAATCTGAATGGCCTACCAATTGACTTTTTTAGGTGTCTAAAACAGAGTATGTGTTTCAAATTTTGTGAAATTGGCCACACAGTGGCACTTCAATAAGCAATTTTATATTCTTGCTAATAACGCTGCAATCATGATAAAATCAAACGTTTTATGAACCTTGGCATGCAAAACGTCACATAAGTCACTATCCATCACTAACCTGTTTCATATTGTTCCAGACCAGCTTGAACCCTAATAATTGCTGCTTGCAGCCATATTTTTTGTAGCAAAGCCTTTGCTATCTTGTTTCAAGAAGCAAAACTATTTTTTTATAGTCACACATAATCAACAAGAATGCTAACATTACACACAAGCTTAACACAAGAATCCTATCTAGTCATAGAATTTTGTTCTTACATTGCTTGTTTTTCCCCTAGGCATACATTGTGACAGAGAGAACTGTGTATATCTACTCAGTGAATAGATAATGGAACCAGAAAACAACCCACAGCACGAGAAGACCAGTTTCTGCAACAAAGACAGTAATGGTAACTTTCAGTTATTTTAAAGCTGCCCCGAGCCCAACCCCATTGTTGAGGTTATCACAAAAGTTTTCCTTCTTTGACATTTGATTAAATAGTAATTGCATTTTCAACACCTAATAAGAGCTGTATTTTTCTAAATATTATACTTCAGTGCCTAAAATTCATTGTGGGTATTGCACACAGTATATGCACTAATAATCCAAGAAATTCCCTGCAAACATTTATTAATTAGACACAGATCAGCAAATCAAATAAATACTTTTTCTTTTAGCCTGTAATTTCATAATCAGCGCATATAATTAATCTCTCTCTCTCTCTCCCTCCCTCCCTCTCTTTGTGCGCATATGCAGGGATCTAGATGTAAAGAAGCGCATTCTTGCTTATTTCTGAACGTAGATGGCTACATAAAGCTGCTGATAGTTTTAATGTTTTCTGCATTTTAAGCAAGTTGAGACAAAATTATCAGTTGCATATAAAATCAATGAAGCGCCCAACGCTGGAGTGTTGACCACTTACTCATAATACAGCAACACTTTTCATAAGAAAGACCTAAATCAGATTCCAATGTCAGAACCTTGTAGCGAATTTGTCACATTTATGCATGTATTCATACTTTATACATAATATAAATCTTAAATATATTGCATCAATTTACTGTTTTAAATGTATTTCTACAACAATTCTTACAAGTCCCCCCCTCAAAATTCATAAATCACCTTAACGAGCTTGTGATGGGGAAATTCCCCCATACACTAAAATGATTGTGTTCAAGTAGTATTATTATGAAGAGAAAGTGAATCTAGTGTTCTTCATTGTTGCTGGTGCCATACCATGAACTCTTCCCCACAGCAAACAGAACCAAACCGTGGCTTCAAAACCATGATATGAGCCAAATCGTGGCATTAGAATGTCATTACATCCTAGTAATCCCTCTTCACAATACAGTCGATTCCAGATAAAGATCAAGTCCCACCCTATGCTTCGTGTTGAATTCCCTGCTTTACTTAGAAATTTGTTACATAAGTTATGTGGGGTGAAAACGTTATTTCATGTGGCCTTAGAGGTCTGCTGTGCTGGAACCTTTTCTGAAATTGGAATAATATACAGTTTACCATCTATTTGTGGTTGTGATTTGCACCTCCATGTCTTCAGGTAAGCGTTCTGCTGAGGATATTAAGGAGGACAAACCTCAAAAGCGCTCCAGAAACTCTGATGTCATGATGGAGCTCAGAATTTTGCTACAGAGCAAAGTAAAATACCTGAATAAATTATAATAATGGAGTTTTGTTTCTCAAACTGTATCTAAGTCCTGACTGAATCCTCTCCAGAATGCCGGAGCAGTGATTGGAAAGGGTGGGAAGAATATCAAAGTTCTTCGCACTCATGTAAGTACTTTTCTTTGTAGGTTGCACTTTCTCACCTTTTTCATCTTATGATGAAAATTTATGTAGTGTGAAAATTAATGTAGTGAAAAGTTGTGTTTTGAGTATTCTGGATTGTATACCCCACATTCTACTGTACTCTTTGATTAATTAAAGAGTATATGAAATGTGTCAGTTATTAATAAGGCTAAAATAGGTTCAGGCCTATTATATATTCTCATAATCTCTGTTCCTCTCCTGTCCTCCATACTTCTCCAACATTATGAGAATTGAAGTAAAACTGAAAGTTTTTCCATTTAAAAAATGTATTCCTCTTCCACTCCCTCTCCCCTTTTCCTTGTTTTTTTGTTTTTATTTTTCTGTTCATTTTTGGCCAATTCCCATATTCCGGATCGACTCGTACTGCCCACCTGTGTTGCCGCCTGACCTCCTGACTCCCTGGTTGGCCACACCCATAATCGTGCCCCTTCCTATTGGGCGGCTTACTTCATTGACATCCGTGTGCTTGATTGCTCTGGGTGCTTGGCCCCGCCCCCTGCAGTACAATGCCACTGTGTCAGTCCCAGACAGCAGTGGGCCAGAGCGGTACGTGCCACTTAGATACTCCAAACCTCCAAGTCATATCAGCTCTGTTACTGCCAATATCAGAACAGTTTTAACTTCCTTAATGTACAAAATACTCCCTAACTGCCATAAAACATGATGCTGTCATGACTATCATATATTTTGAAATACTTAAATACTGCTACGTGAAAATGCCTTTTCTGTTGTGCAAGGAAGCCCTTTCCCACCCTGTCTCCCTCTTTGTCCACATTCAAAGACAAATATTATCTAAAGTAGCTTGTATGGAAAGTACATCCTTCACAATCTAGTTTATTGAGGGTGAAGCGCAAATCTACAGTTTCTCCCTATTTGTGTTTGTGTTTTGTTTTACTGTGGTATTTTACTTCTTCCCCAGGATGCTTTCTTTACTGCCACTCTTCTTTGCTTCACTGCCCCAGCCTGTTTTTGCTTTTTGCGAGTTTTGCTTCAGTTCTGTTTATTAATTTCTTCAAATCTCTTTGTCTCCATTTCTCTCTGCAATTTGTCACCCTGCTGTTATCAGTTTAAAACCCCCAGGCATCTCTATAGCTTACTGCTTATCTGACCTTCCCTGTGCTTTGACATTCCAGCATCGGGAAAGAGCTTCAGTTTGTTTCTTATGTGTTCATTTTCTTCTGTTCTCTACTCCTCTCTGACATAAAGGGGATCAGTCTTTTCCCCCTCATCACATTTAAATGTATTAACATTTATTTTTTACACACAGGCTGGTTGTATGTCTAATATTGTCTGTCTTCTGTGTTTTCGTGGAATATGATTCATCGTTTTAAAAGAATTCTAAGCATCAGTGCCAGTATTCCCACATTAGCTGAGATGTTGCTGAAGATCATACCTACTCTGGAAGAGGTGAGACTTTATAATAGTTGTTATATGAAATGGCAGTGTTGTTGTAATTTTATTTGAGTATTGTACTTTCACATCACTCATTGTGCTGCTGTCAAACATGGATTGAGATGTAGTTGGGTTAACTTAATTACCTTGGGAAACATTAAATGACAGATTATTAAACAATATATTATGTAGCTGGCAAAGTTATACCATTCTCTAGAACACATTGGAACATCCTAAATGTGAAAAGTTAGCAAACAGCTTAGGGTTGCTTGATATTGAAGAAAAATTTGATGTGTGCTAACTTGCTATATAACATTATTTAATATATATAATATATATTTGATATGGTAATACTTTAAGATTGTAAAATCAAATTATATTTAAATATATTTAAAACTAAAAATTATATAACCATCATATGTTTCACATTCTTTCTGGGAAAAGAAACAATCCAGCTAACATTTGTGTGCCAGTCTCTCTGGATTGGCCTAAATTTTTGACTGTATGTAACTTTTTAAGTATTACAATCATTTAGTTATTGCAAACCACTGCAATATAACTGCATTATATTTTGATAATTTTAATATATCTTGTATCCCTAAAACAATAGGGGCAATAGAGAGATTTGCCCACTAAATTATGCATAGTACTTGCATTTTTTGTTTACAATTTCTTGTAATATGTTACTATTTAAATGAAACAAATATTTTTTCAGTAGTTGTTAAATCTTATGTATTTACCTTTTGTGTCTCATGTATTTACCTTTTTTTATCTCATGAAATGTTTTTTTACATTTGCCCACCCATAGATGAAAGCAAGTTGCATTCTGCCGGAAGCTATACTGTTAATATTTACATTAATCATTTGTGTTAAATTTAATTTGGGTTTCATTGGTTGGAACAGTATCAGCATCACAAGGGTTTGGATTTTGACTGTGAACTGAGGCTGCTCATCCATCAGAGTCTAGCCGGGAGCATCATTGGTGTGAAGGGAGCTAAGATTAAAGAACTTCGAGAGGTAATAGGACATGGCAGTTTTACTTTGGGCCTGCATTGATTAAACTCACAGTTAAGCTTTTCATGTAAAAATTGTTAAACTGTTTCAGAGCGCACAGACCACAATCAAACTGTTTCAGGAATGTTGTCCTCAGTCTACTGACCGTGTGGTTGTTGTCGGGGGAAAAGCAGAGCGGGTGGTGCAGTGCATTAAAACCTTGCTAGAGCTCATCGTGGAGGTCAGATAAACAACATTGTTTAAAGATCTGTGTTTATCATGGTCTTGTTTGACAGGTCTCTCCCTCTCCAGGCTCCTATTAAAGGTCACGCTCAGCAGTACGACCCCAACTTTTATGATGAGACATACGACTATGGTGGTTTCAGCATGATGTATGAAGATCAAGGGCGTCGGCCTATGGGGGGCATCCCGTCAAGGGGATATGGCAGTGGAGGATGGTTTGACCGCAAGCCCCCCAGTGGTGGCCGTGGTGGCCACCACATGCCACCAAATAAGAGAGACTATGATGACATGAGCCCACGTAGGGGCCCCCCTCCACCCCAAAGAGGAGAGAGAGGAGGAGGAGGTCGTCCTTCTCGAAATATGCCCATGGGACCCCCCCACCACAGAAGAGGGTGAGCCACATTGATCTACACATGCTACATTACAAGCATAAACCAATAGCCACGTTTACGTGCACAATTTTTTGTCATTCCAACTGAAACCATTTCAGTTGAAGTATTTAAATTGACTGTTTACATAAGGTGTGGTCAAAGCTGATCTGGTGTTTATGTTTGCTGGTGTTTTCAATTGGAATAACTTTGTGAAATGCGTACATGTCCTGTTTGCCGCATTTTCAGTCCTGTCAAAACTGAGACTGTTAATTGCTCTTAATGAACAGAGTATGTACACCATACACCTTTTAAAAAAGATAAACCGATCTTTTTAAATTAAATACAACCTCTATAACTCAAAACTATGAACTAATAAACAAACGAAAACTGTTGGCTTGCTGTACTGTAACAAGCTATTTAAAATATCCATGCATGAATAGGATGCAAGGTTATTATAGTTTTGGATTTACAATTTAGTTTTATTTTGCATTCCAGATTGTTTAGTTTCATTTTAGTTTTTCAGTTAATTTTAGTTTTAATTAACATTTTAGTCTATCAACATTTTTTCAACATGTTAACATAGTTTTTTAATTCTGTTTACATAAATAAATAAGTGACGTAGTAATTGGTTTAATATTTCATTTGATTTATTTAAGAAAATCCCTGCCCTCTTATTAAAAATTTCAATTAGTTTGGGCCTTTTAATTCTGATTAAGGTGTTTTTATTCGGATTCTGATTTTCAAAAATGACTTGAGGACACAGAGATTGGTAGATCTGTTGGTAAAAATCTGTTGACTTTAGCAATCCTTTGTTTACATTTACATTTATTCATTTAGTAGACACTTTCATCCAGAGCGACTTACAAAGAAAGAGAGCGTTAAACATTTTGTCATAAGAACCAGCAAGGCAAGTCTACAAAGCTGCATTTACAAGTGGAAATCATATTCTGATGCTAGAGACAGGATGAACAAAAGGTTGTTTTTATATGTAGGAAAGAATATCATTAGGGATTAGTCAGGTGACTGAGGAACAGGTGTATTTTGAGTTGTTTTTTTGAAGGTTGTGATGGTCTCAGCAGATTGGGTGTAGGCTGGGAGTTCATTCCACCAGGAAGGAACAGAATAGGTGAATGTCATAAAGAGTGATCTGGTACCTTGTTGTAGGGGAACAATCAGACGTAGCTCGTTTACAGACCGTATTTAGTGGGAGGGAACATATGTATTATGGAGTGAGTTGAGGTAGGGTGAGATTCCGGTGACTGTCTTAAACGGACAGTAGTGACCTGAACCATATGTAGGGTCTAGAATATCATAAAGACTGAAGGTTGGTCTATGCAGTCAGTAACAACCTAGCAATGACATAGAAATGTACTAACAACCACTCAGAGCACAACGGCAGCTGCATAGCAAAACACCCTATCATTGTGGTATCGAGTTATGCAAGGCATTTTCTTTAGAAAATATAACAATCTAGTTATATTATGTTTGAATCAGTGATGCTGGTTTGGGTAACATTTTTGACACAGAAGTTCATAGTGGTGACAATTCCAGCTCTGACACTAGGAGCATTTTAGAAGACTTGGGAGAAGCAGGCACTATTTTTAGAAATCAGAGATGTATCTCTTGCTAGAATAAATAATAAGTACCATAATTATGCTGTCAGACAGAGAGTGACATTAAACATAGATGGCTGGCTGTGGCATCAGGTTACAGAGTGACAATTCAAAAGAGAAAAAACTTTTTTTTTTTTTAATTTACATGCCTGTAATTTAAGAAATGTTCAAGATGCCCTAATGTCCTTTTAGATTCTTGTGCTTAACAACCTTTCTGTTGGGAACTACATTTTAAGGCCCTATATGGTTCAATGCAAGAGATATGGGGATTCAAATGTGGCTTCACGAGTAAACTGTTAAATTGTGAACATTTTTGAAACCAGATGTGGGTTTCTTTGCTATATTCTGGTAGTTCATTTTTTTTAAAGAGGATTGTCTGAAGAACAAATTTAGTTGATTTTCTTGATTTTCAGAGTTAAAAAATATACTGTTATAAAGAATAAGAAAAACATAACTATTTATCTCATGCAGTAACTTCATTTCACTTTGTATTTTAGAAATGTAAACCTATACAGCTCTGGAAGGAATAATTTTCTATTAAATGTCTTCATTAAAGTGATACTGTCGTTGTTGAAATGAATAGGACAAAATGTATTTGGCTGGTATGTTGCACTCATTAGCCAATTGACCAAATATGGTTTTTGATTAGTTGTTGTTAAATGCCTGGATGTGGCAAAAATGCTGATAAAATTTCCTGTTGGATTTAGGATATTGCTGTAATAGACTATTTACAGTTATTTTGCCACACTTCATTCTGAAGCCCATGTCAGATTATTGCCACTTCTGACATGTATGCAAACTCGTGTATGAGTTTTTCAGCATGTTTAGGCTCTCAAATTGTGATTCGTTTTGGAGATGACATGGAACAGTTTATCAATAGGGTTCTTAAACCATCTGTGCTTGGGCCATGATTAGGAGCATCATTTTATTGAAATTTCACTAAAACTTATGCAAATATGGAATCTTAGATACAGTGCTTTGCAAAAGTATTCATACCCCTTGAACTTTTCCACATTTTGTCACATTACAACCACATTCTTAGCAAAATAGCTCAAGCTCAGCCAGATTGGATGGGGAGCGTTTGTGAACAGCAATTTTCACATGAATATTCTTTGATCCAAACTATTCCATTGTAGCTCTGGCTGTATGTTTAGGGTCATTGTCTTGCTGGAAGGTAAATATCCTTCCCAGTCTCAAGTCTTTTTCAGCCTCCAACAGGTTTTCTTTCAGGATTGCCCTGTATTTAGCTCCATCCATCTTCTCATCAACTCTGACCAGCTTCCCTATCCCTGCTGAAGAAAAGCATCCCCACAGCATGATGCTGCCACCACCATGTTGGTGTGTTGGATGGTGTGTTCAGGGTGACAAGCAGTGCTACTTTTCTGCCACACATAACGCTTTGCATTTAGGCCAAAAAGTTCAACCTTCTTCCACATGTTTGCTGTTTCCTCTACATGGCTTGTGGCAAACGGGACATGTCTTTCTTTCAACAATGGCTTTCTTCTTGCCACTCTTCCATAAAGGCCAGATTTGTAGAGTACACAACTTATAGTTGTCCTGTGGACAGATTCTCCCACCTGTGCTGTGGATTTCTGCAGCTGTGACCATGGGCCTCTTGGCTGCTTCTCTGACCAGTGCTCTCCTTGCTCGGTCTGTCAGTTTAGGTTGACGGCCATGTCTTGGTAGGTTTGCAGTTGTGGCATACTTGTTCTATTTTTGGATGATGGATTGAACAGTGCTCCTTGAAGTGTTCAAAGCTTGGGATATTTTTTTATAACCTAACCCTGCTTTAAACTTTATCCCTGACCTGTCTGGTGAGTTCTTTGGTCTTCATGATGTTGTTTGTTCACTAGTGTTCTCTAACAAACCACTGAGGCCTTCACAGAACAGGTGTTTTTATACTGAGACTAAATTACACACAGGTGGACTCTATTAACTAATTAGGTGACTTCTGAAGGCAATTGATTGCACCGGATTTTATTTAGAGGTATCAGAGTACAGGGGGCCGAATACAAATGCACGCCACACTTTTCAGATTTTTATTTGCTTAAGTTATAATTCCATTTCACAATTATGTGCTACTTTGTGTTGGTCTATCACATAGAATCTCAATAAAATACATTTAAGTTTGTGGTTGTAAGGTGACAAAATGTAAAAAAGTTCAATGGGTATAAATACTTTTGCAAGGCACTGTATAAACCATTTAGAGCAAGTTAATGTGCTTCAACGTGATCATTTTAGTAGCTCAGTTCCAAAAAGACAATGCAATGGTTAAATTTAATGCAGTTGTTTTGATAGAAGATGATACTTTTTTAGTTTAAAGCATTATTTGTTCTTTAGGCATTCCTCTTTAAATGGCGTAACAGAGTTTTACAACGTGACCCACATCTGGTTTTTGATGACTAAAAATGTGTCAAATTTAGCCATTTACTCATGGAGGCACATTAAGTTCTCCATATCTCTGGGATAGAATCATATGGGTCCTTAAAAATTTAGCTCTCAAATAAAAAGCTGATTAAGAATAAGAACAATTTATGTTTGTCTTCCTTCTGTAAAAAATTTTAAAAAAATGAGCCAGGGACCTCAGGTTGAATTGAAATGGTATGACTCAGTAGAGATGTTTTGACTTGGGTAACACCCTAGAAACAGCATGTACTAGTCAGAAACTGTTACTCAGTACAACTACTAGCATAGTGACAAGTCTTGCATATGCAAGTACTGCTTACTTTTCTGTTTTGTTTTTTGTATTTAGATGGAAGCTGTTTATTTTACATACATACATACATACGTGAAAGTAAATTGCTACAATTCTTCCTTTAAGTGTGTAATTGTCGTAATGTTGGATATTGGTTTCGTGTCTGTTTACAGTGATGACCAGTACTCGTACAGCTCCCACCGTGGACACATAGAAGAGAGACGGCAGTAAGTTTTTCATCTGGACCTGTGAACAATTCCTTGTTGTTTTACAGAGGCTTAAAGTTATTGCCTTTTGGATTTGCTTAATAAATTACATCTCTTACCTGTTTTCAGAAATCATAGTGTAGTCATAGTGTTTTTAATTAACTGTATTTGCTGTTTGATAGTATTTAGCTGCAGTCCTGTTACAGAATGAATTATTTGCATTTACTTATTGTATTTAATATTTGCTTCTTTGCATTAATTGTTTGCTTCTTTCCCAAGTGGGGAGAGGAGAGGACGCAATGATCGTTATGGAGGCAGCATGGTTAGTATGTCACATCCTGCTGTAGAATCTGTTTGTTATAAGTTGAATTAGAAGTGGCACCTAAAATGCCTCTAGTTTTGTTGTCATCTTGTCCTTGTTCTTTTTCTTCCTTGCTTTGCAGAGTGATGGTGGATATGGTAAGATGTTTTTAATGTTTTTGTAATAAAAAAAAAAAAAGTTTTGCATATAAGTAGTTTGCAGGTGTTAAAGACAATTTTATATTGCTCTTAAACTACCTGTAAGGTTCTGCTGAAATAGATATGTTATAAAACAAAGCTCTAATGACATTAAACATTTTCTTTATTTTATTAATCTTTATTTATGGCCTTTTTTTAAATTGGTAATATAATATGTTTAAGGTAAATATAATCACTTTTGGACATTGTTAGTGACTGTGGCCAATGTATTCACACTGTTCTTATTTTTTTATTTCAGACAATAATTCATCTTGGGATTCCTATCAGTCAGGTAAGTATTCCAGCCTGAAATAAAAGCACAGGCCAGCTAACTTTTTCATTCTCAAACTGTTCATCTTCCATTATCATATATTTTGCTTTCCATTATGTTCACTGATGCTCAGGTGGAAGGGGTAATTATAGCAATATGGGAGGTCCTGTTATGACCACACAAGTGACAATTCCTAAAGATGTAAGTAAATTGCATGCATACAGGGCATGTAATGTTCTCCTAATGTAAAACATGCACTTTACTCCCACTGGTGTGATTTTCAGCTGGCAGGATCTATTATTGGTAAAGGGGGTCAGAGGATCAAACAGATTCGTCATGAGTCTGGCGCGTCAATCAGAATCGATGAGCCCCTACAAGGTTCTGAAGACCGCATCATCACCATCACAGGAACCCAAGACCAGATTCAGAATGCCCAGTACCTGCTACAAAACAGGTATGTCACAAATTCGAAATACATTTTACATGATTTATTACATCACAAAGTAGCTAATACTTTGATGTTATTGTATGTATATCTTTTGCTAGTGCTCTACTTCTCTTAGGACGCCAGAACTAACCAGCCGCCAATCTCAGGATTTCTATCCAATTCAGCTCAAGTCCATGCCACCATGTGATTGCCTGACATGTTAAGGTTTTTACCTGTCACCTTTATAGGAAATCCTCATAGAATTTTACAAGCCTGAACCCTGTAGTTATTCCTAATTGTAGATTTTGTGGGATTGGTTTCTGTTGATTTGTTTTTACTTTGGGCAAGTTTTCACAGAAATGACTCAACCACCTTGCATTGAATAAGTTAATAGCTGGTTTTCAAATTTGTGTGTGTGGGGGGGGGGGGGGTTCAGGGGGTTGTCAAATGTTTTGTGAAATGTACATTCTGGAGCAATTTTTCAGTGGTGGCAAATAAACTTGACTTTCACATTTTGTATTTTTTGGATTGACATGTAAATATTTAGTCATAACTATGGAAAATTAATACTATGGACATATGAATATAATCTTTAGAATCTCTCCTCCATGTGTGTGCTGGTTTTTCTTTAGAAGTACAAATATTTTCATCAGGTACTTTTTGTATGTCTTTTTCCTGGTCTGTTTCGTTTTATTTTTATAAATTGTAAGAAATTTGCTCTACCTCTGGAATTTTTGTAGTAGGTTTACCATTCTTTATTTTTTTGCTCAAACTGTCTCTAAACTTCTTCAACCAGACACATTTGTAGAGTTTGTCATTTGTCTGAAATAAAATAAATGCCTTTTTATTTTTAGTTTGGTTTAATTATTTCTTTGTGTTTATTTCCTTTATTCTGTGTTACAAATAATCAAGTTCCTTTAAATTTATTTTATCATGCTTCATCATTATCGTATATCAAAGAGCATTTAAATTTAACAGTTGAGTTTAACATTAACAAATAAAAAAACATTAAAAAAACATTAACACATTTGTACAGCAAATGTAAATAGTGAAAAACATGTTTTTTACCATGACAATTAGTAATTTCATTCTGAGGATTTACTTCAGGCATCTGTTAGGAATATACATGTTTTAGGAAAAATTTAGCATGTCTCTTGGTCATACAGAAGTACTGATGCATGAGATTTTGTATCTCAGAGTAACTTCTTAACAAACACAAATCTCACAGTGGGCTAATGTTAATGATCATGACACGAGTCCACCGCCAGGAGAACACTGAACAATGATGTGCATGGCTGGGCTGCAAGGAGAAAGCCACTGCTTTCTGCAAAAGAACATTGCTACCCATCTGCAGATTGCTAAAAATCATGTGGTCAAGGCAGAAAAGCACGGAAAAATGTTTTGGTTTAGATGAGAAGTGAGTTATGTTTGGAGAAAAAAATAGTTAAAAAGCTGTGAAACATGAGGGGAACTATCTTGGTTTGGGCCTGATTTACTGCACTTGGTTTAGAACAATTAATTGAACAATGAATTCTAAATTACTCCAACAAATTCTAAATGAAAAACACTGGCAATCTGATCTGTTCATGAATTTCATCTAAAGAGGTGTATAACAACAAAGATAACATTTTTGTCTTTTTTGTCTATTTTGTGATTGTTATTGTTTAAATTGGTTCTCGTCTACTTTAGGGACTTCTGTGAAAATTTTATGTTTCAAAGGTGTATATCTGCAGAAATAACTAAAGGGTTCACAATATTTGTACAGTGCAGCACCACTGTACAATGTGCTCATTCTGACTGCAGACAATACACAAATCTTACAATATTTTCATACACTTAAAAATTACATAATGAAGGTTTTAAGGTTTTAACACATTTCTTTGAATTCCAGCACAGGTATGAGTGGGGAAAAAATATGCTACACAAAAACAATACAGAACTTATTACTGATCTCAGTAAATCAGAAAAAAGCCAATTATACATAAATAAACTACAATAAGAAAGGGACTGTGGATTAAATAAGAATTTATATAAAATCAAAATACACCATACAAGGTTATGCAATCCTGTAATCGAGGTCATTACCATTGCTGGTTCACAATCCATCTTAGAAGGTGGCGGTTAAAAACAAGAAGATGGTATGCCAAGCGTCAGTAAATAAGAATTAAACCACAATTTTAAAAATATTGAATTACTCAATAACTATTAATCAATGGCGTTTAATATCCATCCAGTCTTTCTTCACTTTTGTTGTATGTAAAAGATCAGCTTGGTACAACACTTCCTTTAAGTGTGTAATTGCAGTGTGTAATTGTCGTAATGTTGAATAAATTGAGGTTATGCAATCCTGCAATCATGGTAATTCGCATTGCTTGTTCACAATCCATCTTAGAAGGTGTCAGTAAAAACATTTGTTTGCCAACTGTCAGTAAATAAGGAAAGAATATATAACATTTTTTTCAATAGAAAAAAATTAAACTACAAGCTTTAGTCTACTTCGACAAAGTTTGTATGTAACACTCAACGACACCAGGCTTCAAAACAATCTGGGACCCGTCTCCATGGTGACATCTAGTGGTCACTTACACAATAATCTGAAACTGCATCGACAACGATTCCGACAAATGATGAATTATAACCTATATGATGTTTGTGTCAAACAAAAAAGTGCGATAGTGACAAAGAGTTGATAGTGTTCTCAACTGGCATGCTGCCACCTTTGGTTTAAATCCTGGGTGAAGTGTCCACAGTGGTGTTTACATTGTTGTAAGACCCCCCTAAAAACGATTGATTGAAAAAACCCACTGAAAAAATGATGATATTTTTTAACGTGTTGAATTTTTAAAATCTGTCTGACAACTTCGTGAGCTTCATTTTGTAACCTGTAGGCTCCTTGTTGTGCCTAACTATAGGTTATTTTGGCCTTGAAAATTAAGATTAATAAAAGGAATCAAGCCACAATGTCTCACATTTGTTTCATATCAAGATTTTTATTCAAAAATATTAATTGCTCTACTGTCAAAGTGTAACTAGTCTTACTTAGTCTTACTAAGCGGGTCTAAAACCAACAATCAGTCCAGCATGAGGCATGAGTCGCCCCCTCTAACAACGAGGCTAAAGACCATGATGACCTCTAAGCATCTGTCTGGCCTGTGTTACAGATGCATTTAGGCCTAGGGATGGCCGACACGAAACTGACATTTTGACGTTGTGTTAAGATACTGAAGCATAGATGTTTCGAAAAATTGCTCCGAAGTGTGTTTCAAAACACCCATGTCACATGACTACATCACCTGATTGACAGGGTCGGGAAAAAAAAAGCACAATCGCATACAACTCCTGCAAAGTTTAAAACTGAGGTTAACTGAGGTCAAGACCAAGATGGCGGCGCGTACACATCGCGAGGCTCAGTGTCTCTCCAGTTTCTGCAAATTCGCAGTATTTTACCTGCTCATCTCGGGTCT
>JAZGTI010007743.1:0-21166 GCA_036877585.1 Botia kubotai
CCTAACCCTACCTCTAATAACACCCCAAAAAAATCTAGCATGGTTCTATTCCATACACGTTTTTAGCCAAGTTACATTCTGGAAAACTTTTCAAATCTATTAAAACAGCAGAGACAGAAAATGAAGGATGACAGGACAGAGATGCAGAGAAGAGAGTAGTGTATGGACTGTTGCAACTGCGTTTTACAAACCAACATGAGCTCACAGACTTGATCTAGGATATCATCCCTTATCACAAATATTACACTGATGGATGTCTAAGGTTAAAATTAAAAGTAACTTTTAAATAAATGTGCTTGAATTGTATTTACCATGAAGAAGGATGCAGGCCTTTGAGTGTTCTGCCCGATTATATTTCCCACAGGTCCTCTTGCCCTAAAAGAAAGGGATGTGCAATCATAAGCAAATCTACAGCAAATCAACATGACACACTCCAAACGTGCTCAGACTAAGCCAATCAGATCGTACAGATCTTTAAGTAACCAGTTACAAGCACAACCAAGCACAAGCCTTTGCCTCAGGCTGTGTCAGCTATGCACACTTACCAACACATGGGCTTTTTAATAAAGTATTGAACTCAGTTTATTTTGCATCTCAAAACAATAAGGGAATGAGTATGTGGTACATTGGGAATGTAGACAGCTGTACATAAATTTTTTTGGTGTACGCTTAGAGAAAACAAAATTGTTAATACAGTAATAATAATTGCACTTCATAAATCTAGACTTTGACCAGCTAACCCCCACCCCAACCTCAAGTTTTTAAATTTGCCCATAAAATATGACTGACGAAAGAAATGCTAATTTAACGCTGGGGACTGCTGTGCCCATCCGTTTTTTTTTTCCTTTATTTTGCTCTCTCTCTCCCACAAGGCATTAGTTTTTTCAGTAATCTAAGTGCAGTACATTCACAGGAAAGTCACAGCTGGAAAAAACATTTCAGTGTTGAGACTAAGCTTATGAGCAGTCCCAAACTTACTTGAAACCGCTAGCCCAGAGCTGACACAAACACTCATCACTCTCTCTGTTTCCACTTCTGTTTGAGAGAGGCACCACAATGAAGTCCCCTTAAGCCTTTGTATCCTTTAGCCACGTGTTACCACATTAGGCAGATAGCTACTGGTTCTGGTTCAAAGTCATAAGGAAGAAGTCAATTGTTCCCTAACCAATCAAGACCTTCTGCTCTCAAATGAAGATTTTCAACAACAGAAAGCTTATTTCCAAAATTTAAAACAATTTCAGGTTGTTAAAATATGCAATAGAAATAAATGATTCTTAATGAAACATTAAAAAACCTAAGCACTCTTACTCCTTTAGCAGCCAATGCATATACTACAACTATATATATATAAAACAACAAAAATAGGTTCAAGTCTTCCAGTTTATAAATAAATTATATTCATACTTCTAATGTCCATCCTCCTAGTACTTTTACAAATGTTTACACCCAAAACAGTGCAGTTCCTATATAAAAAAATCCTTACCGCTAGGCCTTTCTCTTCAATAGAATATTCATTAACTTCACAGAAAAACACTGATCTTGTTGCTTTTTGGTCTTTGCAATGTTGTAAGGTCTGAGTACCTTTACCTCTTACAGTGTTTAATGAGCACATGTATATTAATGATAACCACGCCACTTCAAGACGATCACCTTCAGCATCAGATATTTTTGAGGAGGAGGCCATATTTACTTCATATAAACCACTGACTCTCATCAAAAAAGTCTGATGATATTATTAAAACTATTAAAAAACCATCAAAACAAATCCCCCTTGGTATAAAAAGAAAGGAAAATAAAGAATCACAGAATCCACTTTTAAGATCCTGCAACATTCCATTTCCCAGCATGCATTTCTCTTCTAGCTCTGGTCTGAGAGGCACCGATTGGCTTTCCAGCATTCATTCACCATGTTTTGATCCAGATCTTCCCAGTCTGCCTAGAACAGTAACACAAAATTTCACCACAAATCTAGGCAAATCACAATGGCAATATCTACACATTGATTCGTTTTCCAGCAGCCTGTCTTATCTGTAAACAGGTAGGCGGATGTGTGCATGCTGATGGTCCAACAGTCTCGGCACAGGCACTGTCTCGTATCCTTTCCCTAACATCTGTTCCTTGATGCAGGGTGGATGGATGTCATTGATCAGATATTCCAGTGACTGGAGACTGCTGCTCAATACTGATGTATTAAACAGACTTTTACTGGGCAAACTGCAGCAAAGAGCACCCATGCTGTCTATGGGAGGGTGATGATGATGGTGGTGATGATGGGTAAATCCCAGCTCCTTGTGCCCTGTCACCGGTCCAGCTGTGATTGTAGCTCCAGGCAGGTCTCTAGGGTTGCAACAGTCACTGTCTGGCGTAACCAAAACACTGTTCCATGGAGGCACAAAGTACTGCCCCAAAGAAAAGTTACCATGCATCCCCACATAGTTTAAAGGGGAGGAGCTGAACTTGTCAAGCCCATCCCCATCACTCGTGCTGGCTGTCATTGGATAGCCTATGGAGGAGGAGATCTGTGTCCCACCCAGCATGATGGATCCTCCCGGGCCACAGGTTTCCGGTGACTTGCTGACCGCTTCTTCTCCACCACTTCCCCCGCTGTACATCCTCAAAACTGCCTGCTGCTGTTTCTGACACAGTGTGTAGTCTGTACCTTCGGGATACACCCCAGCCTTCATTACCTCCACATTCTGCCCTGGTAGCACCATCCCTGAATAAGCCATGTTTCCCTGTGGGGCAACATTGGTGACATAAGTCCCCCCTGAGATGCTGATGGTGCCCTTGGATGGGCTGGGGCTCAGCGGTCCCTTAGACATCCCGTTCTGACACACCTGTTGCAGTGCCTGAGCTTGGCAATGCTGGTTGATCTGGTAGATGATGCTCTGGATGGAGGGAAGATTTGACTGAGGGGGAAGATTCAGTCCTCTGCCCCCTGCCACATTAATAATGGAGCCAGCCACAGTGGCGTTAGGTTTGGCTTCCAGGGATTTGGGAGGCCCTGTTTGGTACACAATTTGTCCGTGGCAATGAGCTAAAGTGCTGCTGTTTGGAGGAGGATAAGGAGTCAATGCTATCTGCGCTGGAGACAACTTAGTCCTCTTGCCCTCTGAGTTTTTGAGAACTCCCTTTGTGGAGGGTACAAAAGATGAGGAAGATGAAGATGATGAGACTCTGACAATCGCTAACAGACCCTGGTAGCCCCCTGTGTGGATGTGGGGGTAGGGACTGTAGTGCTGCCCGGCGATGTTGTATCCATTCACAGTACGGTTAAGGTGCTTGTGTTGGGGGACCCTAATGTTGGTGGGGAAGATCTTGATTGACAGTGGTCTGCTGGCCATTTTCTGTGCATAGGCATCCAGCTCAGCTGCGCTGGGGTAACGCGGGGAAGGCATGGAGACGGTTGGCTCACCTGCACACAAACAAAACAATATAAGTCTGGCTTTAAATGTAACAGTTTGACAGCTACTTGTCACTTCTGTTGTAACAAGGCAGCCTGGGCATTCTAAATAAGCCAAGTCTGTTGTGTTATCTGATGAGTTCCACAAAAACAAATATAAATAAATAAAAGTAAACAAATAAAAATAACATTAATATAATGTTCGTTCTAGTTCTGTCTCTCCTCCAGAGGATGTTTATCCTTGGATAAATAGCTCTTTTTAAACTCGACATTACGCACCCAAGGCATTATTAAACTAGTGCTTTGTGAAATTAATTTGGCCTCTCATTTGTTCAAAATTGGGTTACCATTGGAGAAAGAGAGCAAGCAGGAACAGAATAGAAGATCTGTTTAATTGAACAGACACATTTGAGATTTATAAGTAGTACCAGCAGGTATTTTGCCTTGACAAGGCTAATTTCTCAATTATTATTTCCAAATAAGGAGACAGACCAACATTACCCTTCCACACAAATTCTAAAACTCCACCCACTAGGACCTGGTAACCGGGTTTGTTTCAGCCTGGGTGAAACGGAGGATTGCATGGGAAACTGATGCAATCCTAACCTAATCGAGCGGCATAAGCTTTAAAAAAAAAAGATGCAAAACTGACCTATTTGAACCTGAGGACGTTACACATATACTGGGCAGAAGACAGCAATAAAACATCAACAAGACCTTAGGCAGCAAGACAATGTGTCCATGCGGTTGGACCTTGTTTGTGCTTGATAAAAGCACCCAGAATCTGAAGCTTTGTCACAGAAAGCAGAGACTTCAGGGATTCTGAGAAAACAGGTGACAAAACAAGAAGGAGGTGCAGTGAGAGACCACAGAAAGCAGGAGGCCTGGTCAGAGGTGAGGGGCAGTGGTGAGATCAGATTTAAACATTTTTCAAGCTATTTCATGGCCACTTAGATCAGTGCTACAAAAAGGCAGAGGGGATCAGGTAAAGCACTCAATTTACATGTGATGCATCAACTGCCACAAATGACTAACGGATCTTGCTGTGAGGAAGTTCAGATTGTCACACTATAAACTCTCTGGCTTCCATTAAGTCTCCACAGGTCAATACCTAACTAATAAATAACATCCATGTTCTTAAAAATTAATGGCACATTTCTGAAAATTGCCACAGAAGAAATAATGATGTATTTAATAAACTACTTAAACCCCGAGCAATTAATGTCTGAGAAAAACTCTTATTCAAATCCGCTAACATGCAGCAGTATCTGTACATTACTTTTTAATAAAAATAGTTTTATATACCAAATATATACAGATTTGATATGTATTTACCTACACACAAACATTTATTTACCTACACACAACCGCTGCACAGAATTTTGTAGTAGTTGTGCTGAGTCTTATTCATTCCTCTGCCCAAAACTGTTTCATTCCATGTATATTTATTGGACGTCTTGCTTAAGCGGCTTGGTTCAGACCACAGCCTTTCAAGGAAATTGGGAGCAGGTCTCTTGACGTTGCCAAAAAATACAAAATTGCAGCCATCTGTGGTGCTGTTGTTGATAAACACCTCTGTTTTGGATCGTCACATATCCTCCACCTTTGTTGGGGATATATTACAGATACACACCCTAATATTACCAGAATTTCCTGAACCAAACTGGAATCTATTGTTCTCTTGATCACTGCAAGACCTTCAGGCTCTGAGGTACCAAAGCAAAGCGCACTGCCATGATTATTGCTTCTGTTGTTTTTCTTTAAACCACAACCCTGTGCAGTCACTAAAAGAAGAAGGAAACTTGTTGGACTGACAGTCATGTCATGAAAAATCCTTTCGTAACTTTTTCTAGTTTTCTGAACATTCTTGGTTCTACGTGCTACAGAATTTTAATTCTAATTTTCAGACAAGGTTCTTAAAGGTGACAGCTTCAGTTCTGGATGCTGATTGGTCAATACTGTTTTCCAGCCATGTAAAACACCTGTCTGCCTAGAATACTGTATATAGCACTGCTTATAATAAAATAAAACGAGGTGCCTAACAATGTACTTTGTTAGGTGTTGAATATATTTATGATCCTATATCATAATAGATTATCATAAATATATCTATCACATTTATCATATTTATATTTATCAGCCTGTATTTTATGCACTTCATTAACATCTCTTTAATACAAAGCAAGCAACAGTCTGATTGGAATTCACGGCTTCAATGACCTGACCTCCTATTTTGTCCCATCATGGCAATGGTTTTTTAAAAAATCTTAAAAAAAACACTGCATTAGATCGTCTCCATTTAATTATTTGAGTCTAAAAAGAGCAACATTAATGCAGACATTCAAATCATTCTAATGAGTCACCATTTTGTACTGGCTCTTTTATGCTCCTAATAACACTTGCATTCCTGAGGCTACAGATACCTGAGTGTTGAAAGACTGTACGTTAGCTGGCATCTTTGCAGACAATGGAAGAACGCGTGTTCATCTCCTCGCTGTCACAGTATAATTGAAGTTGATCTAAATGGGATGAAATGGGGCTGTCAAGCATCTGTCCAGATCAAGCAGGGTCAGAGCATGGGCCCACACTTTCAGCCCCCTCAGTGACAGCAGTGCCACGGCGTTTTGATGTTTCCCCGACAACCAACGCAGACGGGTGTAAATGGAGGGCTAGACTAAGACTTAGTTTCCTCACTTCATTGGTTCCAAGGAGGAAAAACATGGATTTCAAAGCAGCATCACTGTTCTGTATGCAAATAGTGGAGCTATTTACTCTTCCCCCATGCCCAGATATTACACTACCACAATGTCAGGCCATTCCCTGAATGTGTGTGTTTGAGGTCTTTCCTTGGCTCAGACCTGCGTGACTCATTGGTGCTTAATGTCTGATCACACTTGCGAGCACAGTGGAAGATGGCGTCTTGTGAACACAGACACTCACAACTAAACACACACACACCCATCTGATAAGCTCAACAACAAATCCACACAAGTTGCATTCACAGCACAAACATGTCACCAACACAGGCACCAACACAACATAGTCTGATATAGGGGCAAGCCCAAAACCACATAAAACACAAACGGTTCAGTGGAATGAGGTGGGTTGTTGCTTCTGTTTGCAATGTTGTATGTGTGTTGTGTATGCTATTGTGGGGCAGACATTCTAACAGGTGTTTGCATGGGCGACACTCTGCAATGCCTCCTGGGCAAAACGCTTCACTCTTGCTTCATCTCGACATGCAACAGCCTTGTACAAATTAAATATTTCTCTTGAGGAAGGCAGCAATCTATTCCTCATTCTCACTACAGAACAGGAGCTGCTGAGTGTGTGCGCATTCACTCACACAAACGCTGCAAGAATGAGAGAGCAAAGTGAACTACACCTATTCTGTCCTGTGCGTTTATTACCTATTATTCCTCTTTTTACAGAAATGATCAATTGTGTTTGCTCACTTTTACTTGCTTTCGTTTCGATGCCATACATTTACCAGCAAGCTAATATCGGTGCCATCCTTAGTGAGTTTATTCACTCTTGCAATGTGCCTCTCTCTTTCTGGCTAGCGTACAAATGATCCTGTCCTGCCAGGGACAAAGCACCTGAGAGAGAGAGAGAGGGGGGAAGATTGCGGGAAGCAGGATGGCAGGGGGATAATTAGCAGAATGACCTCTGTTTTTAATCACTAACGGCTGTTGTGTCGGAGCAGCAGTTCAGTCATTATCGCCAACGCACACCATCCAGCACTGCCCACTCACACAGAGAAAGACACAAACAGACAAAACAATCTCCATAACCCGTCATCCCGTTGCAGCTGGGTCAGGGTGAGCAGGGCTAGACAAGGCCCAGGTTTGCCCAGGTCAGCTCAGGCTGTGGGTAAAATGAAGGCCAGACAGACAGCGATGAAGGCTGGGACATGTGTCCTTCATGCTCCCTGGACTGCCCTTGAGCAAGCAGGCAGTGTGGAGGAGGCATGATCCTAAATACTGAATCAACATTACTCTGATGAGCAGCAAGCAAGTCTATGTGTTTGTGATCCAGAATGATAATATGAAATATGAATATAAGTGGTAAAAAAATTACTATTTGAGGTCTTAAAAAAATTATTTGTTATTTAAAGCAATGCATCTAGGTAGAAAGAGAGTTAGAGACAGATGTGGGTTTGCATACTACGGAAGGCATTTGCATAAAGTCATGCAAAGATGAAAGAAGTTGTGACAAAATAACTGACATTTTCAGAGCATCTCCAGTTTAATAACTAAGAAATATCAACTTCCCATAAAGATTATCAGATGACAGAAGTACAACTGATGTGGAGCATTTAAATACTGCAGTTTTTGAAAAACAGGATAATGGAGAGGTTGAAAAAACATGTCCTGCCATGATGAGTAAAGGGATTTAACAGCTATTGAGTGTCAACAGAACAATGAACACAAGTAAACCCACATCAAGTCTGGCATAACAAATATGGGTTGGGGCACAGGTAAACAGTTACTGATTCAGAGAAAACACACACGTAATGCAACGCCCATCACCCTTTCCCTTTTAAAGACTTCAAACAGCCTCCAAAGACATGCTTGTGTGTGAGACAACTGACAGTGGCAAGTTCAAGTCAGGCCAGGTTTCTTCTCCACTGCACTCATGTCAGATCTCTTAACCCTACAATTCTCACTTATAAAAAAATTTGTGCTGAATCTTAATGCACACACTTCTAAGTGTGTTAGCCAATGCTAACCCTTGGCCAATGCATGCAATCCTCCGATCTCAAGGGGGCATCAGACTCTCATTTAAATGTAATTGCTATTCAATCAAATTAATTATGCAGGAAGCTATGTTTATACCTCTTAACAACTTAACTTGTTCAGCAAGACTCTCCCAGAACTTATGCAAATGTACAAGACAGCAAATGACCTAAAATAGAAGGACAAACATAGAAAAACACAATGTATGCCTAAGCACACTTTGGATAATGGCCATTAATGTACACCTATGACTAAAAATTTTGTCATGCACCTTTCACAGACTATTTTCAACATTCAGAAAACTATGAATGTATATCTTGCAGAATACAAAAGAGATAGCATCCAAACTCCCCACACATACCAACACAATCAGTGTTTCTGTCTCTGGTTCACCATATCAACAATGAAGTGGTTTCACAAAAGTGGGACAAGGATGAGAAAGCGAGTGAGAGAGAGAAATCACTAGGAGCTTCTGGTGTGGTTGTATTTTAAACAATACCTGCCTTTTGCTAATGGATTTGTCATCTGCTTCTCTCTCAGACTGATTACTCAGCGATTACAAACCCAGGCTCCCAGTTGCCGTAACAACCGTCGCTGGCACAATGGAACTCTAAATGTGGCAGCTGTTTGAAGCTCTACAATTAACCCAGCATGTCTCTGTGCCTCTGAGTGGTGAGCTAAAAGAACACAACTGTCCTTTCCCAGACCCTCTGCACCACAGGCTTGGGTTCGGATCTCTGCCCTACTCAAAAACACGCAAACACACACAATAATGACAATAATGGCACAGTCTTGTGGACCTGTCTTTCTATCTGCCCAATCCTGGAGAAAAGAGATATGATAAGGTGAATATGCATAGCTTGATAAAATATAAGCATTCTAAAAAAATTGCTTCAGGCAACCAAGCACAATATGGCAACGACGCAGTTAGTGGCTGAAACAATATAGAGTTGGATGCAAGGATGTACATAAATTTTGGTTGATACTAACAGTCTAATTTGGTATGGCTAATAACTGATTATTACATTAATGACATAATCTAACTACAGTTCTTAAAAATCTTTAAGTGTTTGTTAGAAAGTATATTTTTGTAACCTTTACAGAAAGTATGAAGCATTATTTGGGGATATTTGATATATGAGCTACTATCATTATCACAATCTTACTGACATCCGTCTACAAAGCATCATTAAAATGAGGTTTTAGAGCATTTCACACAAACAAACACACACACAAACACACCCATATACAAACTAAATAATTATTATTAAGACAGATTTATTAAGACAGGCTTGTGTTGTCTTAAATGAAGCTGTCCAAAATCTAATCCAATGTTTTGATAAGGCCACACTTGGCTCTGATTTTAATAGATTAATTTTCTGCTTCTCTCAGTATGAACTGGCAAAACATATTTGGGTTACTTTGCTAATTCCCTACAGACAGCAGCCAATAACCAATTAAAGGTAAATCTCAGAACTAATAAGCGCAGGGGCTCTGAATCTAATTGAAATGCACATGAATAATGTGCTTGATACTTAAGACCTTCTCAGAGTAAATTACTTTTTTGTAAAATCCAATCAAAGACAACACTAGAGGTTCAAATGTGTAATAATCAGGCATAGCATCATTTTAAAACAGTTCCAAACACAACACATGGTGAAGTGTTTTCTCTCTTACAATCCATTTTGTTTTAAATGTCTGTATTTTTCTGCTTGTAAGCTTCTTAGTGCACTTGTCCTGCTATTCTGTTTTGTGCCCTCCACACCTGTGAGAAGTGCTTGGGATAAAAGAGATTGCAAAAAAGATGAATAAGAAATCCTGTGCACTAGTAGCAGTGAGAGCACATCCACTCATTTCTCTCATAGTCCCTCTTCATCATCCACGGCAGCAGCCCAAGAATGATGTCCTCTCGTGCCTGTGTGCAATGCTAACCATCAGCAGACACGTCAGGGCCATTGTGAGACCAGTGACTTTGTATTCCCTCATACCTCATGCCACAAGGTTGACCGGCAAACGAAAACAAAGCACAAATAAAAACTAAACAGAAAGATACACACTGATAGCACTACAGCAATCTGAGTGTATCTGAAACTAAAGAAATTATAATATCAATTTTAAAGTTTTTTTAATATAATGTGCAAAGGTTCATCTCAGAGCTGGTTGGATGGGAAAATACTTCCAGACACCAGAGTTTTAATCATTACTATGTACTATGTTTTGAAGTGAAGAGACAGTATAATGACCCATACCCAGAATGCATCCTCTGCATATAACCCATGCAATTAGTGCATACACATTGGAGTAGTGAGTTGTGAACACACACACTGCAAAACGTGAACACGCCTGTTTCCTGTTGGCATTGGGAATCGAACCAGCAAGTCCAACTGTCCAATCTTTTTTAACAAATTAACAAATGCTTTGAATAGAATGCAACAGTCTGATTCCAAAAGTAACATTTTCAACTTTCAAACTTAAAAATACACAATATTACAAATTAATTAATAAATTAAGGACAGACATGGTAGTATACTAAAGCCAGTGTGTGTGTGTGTGTGTGTGTGTGTGTGTATTCTCAGAGGAATAGATAACAGAAAGAACAGAAACAGATAACAAGAAATTTGTTTGTGTGTGTGTATGTATGTGTGTGTGTGTGTGTGTCCTGCCAGACAGAGAAAGCTCACTGTATGAGTATGCAGGTAAACAGAAAAAGAGGGTTGCCTGCAGCTCGTCTCACAAGACAGCCAAATCTTCATATTTTTATACCAATTTTCATATTTTAACACTTTATCTCAACATGCCTATTTGTTTTTGAAAATGTGTCTGAAAATATCAGACTGCAGAGACATGTAAGGACAAGAACCTAATCAAGTGTCTTTCACTCGAACGCGTCTGTGTACTCATTTACACGACAGACTTTTAGCGCACACACACAAACCTTAGCCAGAGGAGAGCCAGTGTGTCAGACAGGCTATTCACATTGATGTTAAAGGTCCCAAAGGAGCAACAATGTTAGTTTTGCACATCATGTACAACAGCATTCTTTCTCGCACACACGCTTTCTAAATTTCCATTGAAAGGCCTCATCTTTCGTCACAAACCTCCCCTTTCTTATAATTAACTAATTATAAATTAGTTAAATTTATAATTAAATTTAACTAACCCTAACCCAACTATTTGCCATGTAAGAAATCGAAACAAAGATATCACTATAGACAACATAATTTGTTCTGTCTCTTACATTTGTGGTTGATGTGCTGCGTTGCCTGAAGATTTATGCTGCTGCAGGTGCTGCAGGTGCTGCTGCAGGTGGTCGTGGCATGCTGAGGTGCAGGATTCTGCCTCCTCTGCAGACAGGCCAGCATGACTGCACAGATGCAGGTATAATTCTACAGCTGCTGGTCTGCTGAGGCCGACCTGGAGAATAAAAACAGAAAAATACAGATGTGATTTAATTTATATCAGACACACACATATACACAGTATATACGTATACACATTCATTTTTAACTGTATATGTATATTTGTGTTTGGGTATGTATATAATTGAATTTAATATATATATACATTGGATTCAATTAACACACAAGATATGTACTTAACATATTTAATTGAGTTTTATTAACCTGCACCTGTAAGAAACAGAATATGTGTGTGTGGTCCCAGCTGTCTGTTTGCTCTGTGGACTGAATTACAATCACACACCTGCTGCATCACATACAAAACACTCATCCATCAGCAGCCTATCACTACCTTCCTTCTTAAGAGGACCAAAGCAGCCATCACTGCCCAAAAACACAGAGAAAGAACAAACCCTGGGTTGACCTGGGGAAAACACTTTGCTGATGTGTGTTTTAATGAGGTGATAGAAAAAAGCAAATGGCGTGTGTTTTTTGTGTTTGTTTGTATAACATGCTGATCCATTGGGTTTGGGGGGGGTGAGAGGCAGCAAATGCCAAGTGTACATCAGGGTGAGTGATCAGCATAATCAATCTCTCCCCAAGCTATAAATCTCTGGCTGTGTTTCTCTGCCTTTTTCCACCTTCTCCTCCCTCGCTTTAGAGGAGGCGGAGAAAAAGGAGAGCACTGCCAAGCAGCTGACACAGGAAACAGCAGTTTTGCTGGGTGAGACACGTGATTGGACCATCTAACTACGGTTTGAGGAGCCCTGCTGCCAACAGTCAACATTCATTCAGTTCTGGGATGCACAGAAAAACTATATTATAGTAAAATGGTGAGAATGGTATCATGTTACGTTACAGGGAGTAACTTGTCCTGCACAACTTGCCTTTTAGATCAGGACTTCTAGTTTATTATGTGAACTTTGCTTTTTATTGACAACATGTGTTTACAATCAGCTTAAGAACTCGGTTGGTTTATTTTATCACAGTTTGTGGCATGGAATATTACATGTTTTCCAGAACAACTTTCTGAGGCCCATGTAACTTGAGACAAAATTGCACATATTCACAGGTTTTCCCATGGGTGTCAAATTCACAGGTGCTTTTTTTAAATTCCTATCAGCCAGTTAGATTTCAGTATTAAACTTACAGCTGGAATTAAGTGCCTACATCTCTCTGATTTCAGGGCTTGCTTAGGGCTGTTTTCTTCATTGTTTTGTTGTTTCAGGACTAACAAAGCATGCTGAATATGTCCTACGTGGTCAAATCAAGTGATGTACATCAGCTGTGCATATTACAGCTCTTGAGGTGACAATGTAATTAATGTGACTTTCGGCAAGAAGAACTCACACTCAATCCAAAAGCATGCTGAATCACTGTGCTTAACTGACATGAGAAATCTGTGGTAAAGATCACTGGTAAACATCTCTCTCTCTCCACCCCTTCATTTGTAGTCTATCACAGTAAGGGAATTAAATGTCACTTCCATGCGTTACCTGAGACACTAACCAAGACTCACATATATCACATAACATATTTAAAATGTCTGTCCTCACAGTTAATACTTGTTGGGTTAATAGGCTTTTATACAGCTGAGTCTGTTTCTATAAGATATGACTGACTCCCGGCATAAGACTGAGTAAGGCTATGTATACACAAACTATACATAGCATATGATTATCACCCTCTGAAACCTCCTGGGTCAAGACTATATCTGCTACATTTCTGTTCAGAGTTCTTTCCTAACAGCTGCTCAAAGCTTTTTCTTCTCTGACAGCTCTAACCATTAGTCTAGTATTACTACACTAATACTTAAAGGACCCAGAAATCCCCACCTGAGACATGAAACTTAAGTGATAGAGGTCTGGCAATACAGTGTGTAAGTCTGTTTCCATGACGAAAGTGCTTGTGAGTCTGTAACCATATAGAGTTCAGGTGGACATACTCACTTAGTGTGTCTGATGCATGCCGAGATCTCTAGCAGGCAAATTAACCTCACACTGGCCTCAGCTCTCTATAGTCTCTAAAGTGCATTTCTGTGGGAAAAGGATCAATAGGCTGAAAAGTGTAAAGAGGGTAAGAACAAAGAAGTGAGAATAAAAGTAGAGAGGAGAAAAGACAAAAAGCATGAAGAGAATAGAGACCGAAAAAAGTTGATTTTCTGTCTATAAAATCCTTTTCCATTATCTGCCAACACAGATCGGTAGGGAATCTGTGTATTGATGTAAAGGGGAGACAGAGAGAGGGCGCTTGGTTTGTCTGTGATAACAGAGACCAGGCGATGGATGGGGGAGGGGGGCTTCTTTCCTAATTGAATGGTGACCTGCCAGCTTGGTGTGCCTATGTGAGAGAGACAGAGCAACCCATGCAGTGCTTGTCCCTTCTTAATAGGCCCAAACAAGTTAATCCAATAGACACACCCAGGACCTTTTCTTTAGCTTTAATAAGCAGCCACTTCAGTCCCCCATAATCCTCCCCACCCCCCTCTCTCTCTTGACAGATTGAATGTACAGGATATGGGTGAAATAGCTTTGTGCAGGGATATATGACTCCTTTATGATCAGCAGTCCCTGACTTTTCAACGCTCCTTAACTTCCTCATTAAACTGCCTCATGCCCTGTCAAAAACAAACTAGAGCTCAAAACATATCTCCATCCCATTCAGCCACACCACCAGCGTTCTGTAAACAGACATCTAAACCAGGGAACGGCAGAATCACCTTTCAGTCTCCAGTCTTGCCTAGCCTCGGTAAATGTGTTCAATATTGGCAATAATTAACCCTGTCATCTCATCCGGTCTGCCGCTGTCCGTGTCAATCATACTGCAATTAAATAAGATATTCCCTTTCCCCCACTTCTTTCTCTGTGTCTTCCTGGTTGCATCACTAATTGACATTAATTCCAGTTTCATCTATAAAGCCAAGCTCATGCATATTTAACAGAGTCTATTACTTTAGGATTAAATGATAAAAGGCTGTCCCTCTTAAATTTTTAATAGTTTGCATAATTGGTTTCAGGCCTCAAATAGGACTTTAACGTTTATTAATGAGAAACATGGCAAAGAATGCAAAAGCCACAGAATGAACTACAGTGCACACACAGAATATGTACGTACAGATACATCAACAAAGCCTAACCCTAACAAACAAACAGTTACATCAGAGCTAAAAGCCTGAAGGAGGCCATGGCAAACATGGCCATGCACTTTATTTCACAGTATATAAATGATTAGGTACATGTAAAGCCATTGCAGCCAGGCCAGTTATTCACAGCTCTGCCGAACACCAGTGTCAATCAGATCATTTGCCACCACCGATAGACAATTTACTACGCAAGCCTTTTTCAATTTATTCATGGTGCTGTCACTGCAGTTTCCTTCTCTGCGCTGAAAGCCACCACGTTCTCAACCAGGCCTGTCTCATGGAGAGAGAGAGCCTTTGAGCCATGTCTGTTTGGACACAAAGATGTTTGATGCTTCCTGCATCAAACACTGTCTGTTTAAATCTTAATTGAGAGTAACTAAACTGCTGCTAGGCCTGGCTGGGAGACTGACTAGAGCAGCTTAAACCAGCTAATAGCAGCAAAATAAAAAAATTTTAAAACAAAACTTTTTTAACCCTAGGAAAGGTCTCCAATGACACATCCTGCTCCCTGCACAACACGCCAGTTAACAAATCTGCTCATCAGAGGCCCTAGCTTGGCCTCACTCCCCATTAATGGCGAAGTCACAGCTGACCCTAGCTACCCAGCACACCCATTCCATTTGTCTGTTCAAATATTTAATCAATTCCACGATTTACATTCAGGATTCAGGTTACATTTGCAAACTTTAAATTCTGTTTATACTTTGCATTTTATATATACAGTATACACAGAATATTTATATTACTACTTCTTTTTAATTACTTGCGGTAGAACGCTGGAGCCTCACACCAAGAACTGCATCAAAGAGATTTCTGGAATCTTGGAGTTTAGCGGCATGTAACCTTGCTGCTGGGTTTGAGGTTCTTTAATTAGTGGCTTTAATGAGCCACACAACTAGATGTGAGGTAATGAAGGGATCATTTAGGAGCAGTGTGCTCTCTGATGACTAAACTAAAGTTAACTGAGATTTACATGACAAGATACTGCAGCAATAACAGTCATGAAGAACAATCTGTCTAAACTGTAAGATCCAAAGAAAGGATAAGACAGCAGAAAATATGGACGTTGGCAGGGTGTCGTTGCATTATTTTAGTTTAGTTATTTTGGTGAACTGACCTGAGACTCCCTGAGCTAAAGAGGTTGGGGCCACAGATATTATGCACATGCACACGCACGTGCTTTATATATTTATAAAACTGATTATGATCAAAACAAAGGACTGGAGAAAGCAAGAGAAATACAGCGGGCAGGTGAGCGGGGACTGAAAGCTGAACTATGCAGCAAGTGTTTGGGTCTTGGGAGAGCAGAGGCGTTTCAACGCTCTGAATGCACTGTTATGATCCTGACAGAGAAAACTGCTTGTGCAGAGAGCACACAAGATCAGCAGCATCAGTGTCAGACGCAATGGACAGTAAACAGTGGAGCGGAGATGATACGGTTTTGTTGAGTCTGGACAAACAGCAACAAACAGCTGCTTTTATCGTCAAGCCGGGAATCGTCACAAATTTTTAGACAAATGGAGATTATGTCATAATTAAATGTAAACTTGCAACATGATACCAATAAATGTACATGAAGTTTACCAAATTATGAACGACTGGGCAAGAATTTTTGCCATGTTAGGGCCATCTAACATGGCTTATTTTTGCCATCTTTTGCCAATTTTTTGCCATTTGCAATGATAAAAAATGTAATAGACAAGCTTAAGTAACAGAGCCAAAAACAGGTATTTCCACTATAAAATGTATAATATTTTCTGGGACTGGAAATAGAAACAAATTTGTTACTTTTACATAACCAATAATATCATCACCTGCATGCTGGTATAGAATGCCCACTTTTTACAACCAGGAATTTCAGAATAACTTTCATGAGCTGTATTAAAGCTCATGCCTGAGCAGCAGTAGACAAGCAGGAAAGTGTAACTGACAAATTGTCTAGCTGTGCTCATTTAACTGTTTCTCACTTTTAAAGGAAATACTGAAAAAACATTCACTATTACACTAAATCTTTGGTAACCAATAGTGACAATGTAGGAGTCAAGTCAAGTCAACTTTATTTATATAGCGCTTTTTACAAAATGTCATTGTTACAAAGCAGCTTTACATGTATGATATATTAGGTATGTTAGGGTTAGGAGAAGTTTTCCTGGAGGACAAAGTCAATAGAGCCAAGAGAGAAATCCCATCGGGTAGCAAGATATTGTGTTTTACTGCGCGCAGCCTAATCCTTGCCTTTCTGACCATGGATGGAACTTCTTCAGGTGGGGACCTTAACAACTCTCTCTAACTGAGAGAAGACAAGGGCATCATGAGGAGAAAAGCGCATCAGAATAAAACAAAGCAATTCCAAGGAAAGCGGCGACTGGGAAGTGATTAGCACTTTAGTCTTCCAATGAAATGCCTGGCGTAGCTCTGGGGAGACTAGTCCTGCAATTAGTCACTCTAAAAAAACTGCTAATAACTCTGCAATGCAATTGAATGTAAACTGTAAAATCTTGTTTATTAGGAACTTTGTTTCTCCTAAAATCACTAGTCTGACACTTTAAGACTCCTACAAGACAACACTTCATTAATGGAGTGGCTTCAGCGAACTGCCTGCTGGGTTAGAGTTAAACTCTGTGTCCCTGCTTTAGAAGCTCACATGAAAGGTTAGCATTTATTTTTTGACTGTCTGGTCTCTGAAACTAACACAAATACAGGAACAAAGAACATTCTTTGCACACAACAAGTGGTAATGAACTGGTGCTACAGAGATGAAAAACAGCTCAAATTAGGCAGCCTGTTCAGGAGAGGTGTGCTGTAACTTGGATTGGTATATTACAAATGCTTTTGACCCTAGCACCCATCTGGCAATCACTCAGAACAACCTGGCAACCATACAGCAGCTCTTTGGACAGTTATGTACAGACTATTGCTATTGATATCTCTCTCCTATAAAGCCCTCTCTGATAGATTAGGTTTCTAATATTGTGTTTGTTCAGAAAGCTGTAGTTTTACCTTTTACAAAGAGAACAAGCCCATTCTGTCCCCATCGTTTCAGAGTGGTCTCCACAGACCGTGCTCAGATTCCTGAATACAATGCTGTTCAGGTCTGGCTCTGATTTAAAGATTAATAGCTCTTTGTTGTGACAGAAATGTAATCATCCGAGTCTTTTGTGACAGAGGGAGCAGGATGTACAAAAAACAATAAAAAAAACTAGTTTGAAAACTGAAAGAGAAGAATTATTGTCCACAATCACAAACACAGCTGACGAGGACTGATTGCTATCACTGCTCTCTTTAGCCTGTCAATCAAAGCCAGTGACATCATCGAGGCGAATTTGAATGACAAAATGAAGAGACACTAGAGGCAGTGTTCCGCTTGTCATCAGGGTTAGTGAACATGTTGTCGTGAGGAGTAGAAGAGGCAAGATGTTTTCACACTTACGTTTTGCCAAGACAGCTGCATCTCTGTCCTTCAATCACTACACAAAGCATTATCACTGAATGTCTGCTTAACAATTCCCATTTCAATAACCAGCGCGAGTCTGTCACTCGCACGTGAGAGACAACAGAATGGGCCTGGCGTATATGACACTTAATGAAAGAGAATCGAGACTTGTCTCTGCTCCATCAATGTGGATCAATCAAATGCTAATGTTAATCAAACTAAAATGTCATTCATAAATGAGGATGATAATTAAACCATTGGAAATGATGGTCACAAAATCACTGGACAAACATCTAGGGAAAAGTGTCTCTTAAATGTGTGATGTGCAATAAATTTGGAGCCACAAAACAGTGAAAGACGGAGGAAGAGGAGAGGAAGGGAAAGAGAAATGTTCCAAACATTTGGAACAGCTGTTCCAACTACACAGTCTCTTCCCAAGAGAAATTTCCCAGTAAGAAAGAGAGTGCACAGTAAGAACCGGCTGCACAGCAATTGGCTCATCATCTTATTCACAAAACCATTTAAACCAGTGACTCGCTAATCGACTCAAAACAACTCTATAATGGTAGAGAATCTCACACATATAAATGATGGAAATCATAACTACACACTAGGTTTTTTCCTATGTAAAGGAAAAAACTTTACATAGCAAAACTTTTATTTTGGAGAACTGGTTACTGTTGTGCCTGTTTGCCTCAATGAAGAATACCAAAAAACCAAATTACACATTTTTCCATCACTAAATTTTTGTGTAAATCTAGTGATGCTTCTCTTACGCACCCTAAATCTTTTGGCTTCTCTTACGCGCCCTAGGAGGTAATAATGCAGAAGGGTTCGGTGAAAAGTATGTGTGTGAGTGTCCCGTTTTCACCCTGGGCTCAAGTGGAGGGAGGCATGCAGAAAAGTAGACCCCTGAGGGTCTAATATCTCTCTTGGTTTAGAACCTTTGACTAAAGCAATAACAGTGGCTACAGACAGCACAATCTCCAGCCTACAGCAGAGCGCTGTAAAGGAATAATGAAGCTACATTGGAGGCAAACAATATTATTAAGATGGGGAAAAGCCTACTGAAGTGGAACAAATGTTTTTTCTATTCAGAAACATTCAGAAAGGATGTCTGGGTGCAGGATATTGTATTCCAATCCTTTAAAGACGTTGACAGCCTTGCGTCTGCACCAGGCAAAGCATGATACAAATCTCCAGAGTTTATTATACATTGTCATGTTTCCAGGACGCAGCATGAAGCTGGTGACCAAGATGTGGGATCGCTAATCACACATGGGCAAAGAGGGTTTGCTGCAATCAGTGGAAATGTCATTACCTTTCAACAACACTACAAGGGCTAACCAACAGCCTCAATAAAAACACAGCCTTTACTAACAGATTTTGAGTAAGTCTTAATAAGTTGGAACCGAAATGCAAGCACACAATTTCCCCCACTTTAAATACAGCGCAGGAGTGCAGTGAGCACAATATTAGTCACTTCCCATTACAGACAATCCCGCTAGTACGTGGTCAAAAATACTGAGCCCAGTACTGTACTTTGCCAGCACATCACTTCACTTCATTTATATATCTACATACTATATTACTATAAGGGCACAAAACAAACAACAGCATGCTTTAGCGGTCATCAAGAAACGTGTTGATCCATGATAGGTTATGAGTTTGGAGATATGAAACATGATCTATTTAGATGTAAACACACAGTTAAAAATCAGCACAAAAAAAACACATACAGGATTGTAGCTTCAGCAAACTTGGAAATGCGGATTACCAGGTGCACAGATTTAATAGCTCCTCTGGAACAATGGCACCTCCTTAGCACTTAGCACTTAATACTAGCAAGAGGTGCTCGGTAGAAGAGCAGCGAGACAGGAGCGTTAACAATCCATTCCCTGCACTTTCACAACTAATAAAGACATTTTCCTTTGACACTTTTGTATTCTTTATTTCTCATCAGCTGCAGTAAATTGGTCTATTCATTTTTTCAAAAGTACTGGTGATGTCAAAAATGCACCAGATGAAGGAGACCAATTCTGGCGACAAAAGCAAGGAACTGGCAAGTTTAGACATTTTTTTGTGTGCAAGCTAGTGTGTGGACATCAGGGCTGCCACTTTAAACGGTACCATTGGCACAACACACTAATGGTCACAACAAGACAAACACAGAATGACCCAGTCTTCATATAGCAATAACCTCAAACACTTAAACAAAAGTAATAAAAAAATGACATGAAATAAAATACAGTTCTACCCCAATTACAAAAAATACAAAGCAGTGCAGTCATGCAGTCAAATGGTAAAACTAGAATAGAAGAAAGAGACTTCTGCCTCAAGCAGAAGACAGTGTTGTTGTCACAATACCAAAATTTTGACTTTGTTTGGAATACCTGAGTAAAATATTTGAATTACCAATACTGAATCAATACAATTGATACTGAAACCAACACCAAAAAACTAACACAACAGAAACATAACTCATTAATAGCTGACTAAACACATGGAACATAAAATTCTGTTTTTTAATAAAAAACTCTTTTTGAGAGTTATTGCTCATCTATGGTGAACAGCAGCTGGCAGTCAGTGATACAGTCACACTTAAATACCTAACACTCTACAATAAGATTCAATTCATTAACATTAATGCATTAGCTAACATGAACTAACAATGAGCAGTATATTTTACAGCATTAATAACCTTTGTTATTCTTAGCTGACGCTAATACAATTATTCATTGTCTGTTCCCATTAGTTTTTTGTCCATTAACAAATGTTAACAGATTAGGGCTGGGCGATATCAGTGTTTCATATCGGTCGATATCGATAATTATTGATATTTTTATGACCCAATTAAAATAAGGACCAGGAGAAAAATATATTACCTGTAAACATTTTTATTTTAAACTTAACCTTCCTCTGATCATAATCCCCTCAAGGCATCTGGCTCCAAAGGGTGAGCGCGGCTAAGGTGCTACATTAAGTTCGTGATATTACCAGTCTTGGCGGGGACGACGGTCTTGCATAATTTGCAGACGACATTGGTCTGAC
>JAZGTI010007744.1:0-13018 GCA_036877585.1 Botia kubotai
CAATCTTCTGGTTACAAGTCAGACTCTTTAACCAGTAGGTCACAACTGTGCCAGATTAGTTATTAGGTTTACTTAATGTTTTGACAGAAATTGTTAGGACCATCAAATACTGTGTGTTTTTAACAATTGTTCTTGTTGTGAGGACATTGGACCTTACACACCTAAAAATTTCTTTTAGAAATAAAATGTAAACTCCACACAAAATAAGCAACTGCATGTGTGTGTGTCGGGGGGTTGGGGGGTAGGTGTTTGGGCGGGTGTATGTCTGTTTACTGTCTGTTTTAGGATGTTCTGTTCCTGTTACTGACTCACACCTGGGTTTATCAGCAGCTGTGTGTGTCTGTTTGTGTGGGGGTTATGACTTTTTGGACTTTGGACTATTGTTCTTAGCAGAGATTGTTGTTACCTCTAGAGACTGCTGTTAGATCAAATCAGGCTGTTATGGCTTATTATTTGTACCATACAGTAGCAGCAAAATCTTCAATCTGGTTAACAGTATCAATACTGTATGTGTCGGAAAACAGGCCTATCATTCATCTGAAGTAGCATAACAAATTTGGTTTAGCTACTTTTAATAAGTCAGAGGAAAGTTGACCAAAACCCAGAGGACCTGTGAAGACGAGAGTCCTCTGATAGAAAATCTTTCTGTTGAAGTCTGTTGAACTATAAATGAGAGTTTATAAAATGTAGAACTCAAATAAAGACATGAAAAGAAAGAGCAATGTTAAGGGATATAAATTATAAGGACTTAAAGACCAAAAGGCATAGTGTGTGTGTGTGTGTGTGTGTGTGTGTGGTGTGTGTGTGTGTTTCTCAACTATACTTCAGGGACAAGTTTGCTGAGAATGTCCCCATATGTCTTAATCTGACACAACCTCCATTTAAGGACTTTCTCAAAAGCACTACATCATAAATAGGTTAAATAATCTTTCTGATTATTTATGATGACTTTCATGTTGTCTAATCACATCTGACTTAATTGGCTTTATTTATTTAGAGTTAATTCACCCAAGGATGAACATGATGTCATTATTTACAGACCTCATGTTTCTTTCTTTCTTTGGAAGAGAATATTTACATTGTTATTTTCCATACAGTGAAAACATACAGGCACCAGAAGCTGTCAATCAAAAGTGAAAAGTACCATTAAAGTACCATCAAAGTGTCCTTATAATACAAGTTGTTTTTCTGCCGCAGCCCTCAAAACTCCTCTGTGTTTGTGTACAGTATATAGCAAAGTATAGTTCTTTTTTGTTGTTTTTGTCCATCTTGGGGATGGCTGTGACTGTCTGTGTTTGACCTGTATGCTTTCATGTTTAATTAAAAAGCACTGTGTGAACATTCGCCAAAATATCTCGTTGTGGTGAGTAAATAGTGACAGAATTTGTATTGTTTTTAAAACAATATAATTCGTTTGTTTTGATCTCTAGATAGTCATAAATTACAAAAACATGGTTCTCATAATGAAGCTCAAAAACACAAGATGAACCACTAATGGATGCTGAATTTTTGACTGATTGGTTGTTATAGCATTATCAAGGATTCCAAGCACGCGCAAACACACACAAACATATTTGATCATTCCTAACACGGGTCCTAATGTTCCTTCAGCTTCTCAGGAGGTGAAAAGAAAGCGAATCAAAACAGACTCTTCATATTTGTTTATTGAAAGAGTGAGTGAATGAGTTTGATTAAAATCATTAAAGCATGGCACACTGTTAGGGCTGGAAATGAAAGTGTGATTACCTCCGCCATGCGTGGCTGACTGTGAAAGAAGAAGCATTCAGACTGCCTCTGCTCCCTATTTACTAAAGAATAATGATGAACTGCCAATTTGTTGTTTCATTTAGAAAACATATTGAAAGCTATCTTGCAGGTCTGGCTTACCTGTGGACACTGCAGGCAAAAATAAATATCTCACTAAATCAAATGATGGCCGTTGAAATATATTGTATGTATAAATGAAGTATTGTCAGCTAAAATATACAGTCAAAATCTAAATTGACCATTGACCATTTGGTCATTATCTGTGGAAATTATTATAGCAGTTTAGTGACCATATTATGTGGCTTTAAATTGGTGCTTCTGTATAGACCCATATTCTACAGCACAGCAGCTAAAACTGTTCAGCTAAATGAAGCATTATATTAAGAATACGAATAAACATGATAAACAGATACAAAGACTTTAGCAAGGTCAGAATGAAGATATATATATATATATATATATAATTGTTTACATGTAGCAGTTGCTGATTTTTCTAGATGCTCTTAAACACAGAGGTCCTTGCTTACTTCACTGGCTTGATAACCACTTACGGGTTTCTCCCAGACAAACTTGGAAATATAAACTGTCAGTTATTCATTCGGCTGACATTATCTGGAAGGGAAAATAGAGTTCTGAGTTTTTTAGACATTTTCTTTATTTTTTTCTTTCAACAAAATGTGTCACAACAGCAGAATACAGTTGTACAGAGTACAGTCTTGTGTACAAGACTGTAAATGTGTAAATGTGTTACATGCATGCACTTCTTAAACAGAACTGATTCCTTTGAAATTAGGAGCGAGTTTGTTGGTATGTGTGAACGCAACACTGCTGGACTATCTGTATGCCTTTATGATATTCATGTGTGTTGTGGAAATAAAAAAGAGACCGTTAGAAATAGTTATTAATTGTGAACACTTTGTGCCAATAGCCGTATAGTGTCACTGCAGAATTATAAAAAACAAGATACACTTCCGGTTGAAAATAACAAAAACAACAAATAAGGTTGAAAATATTACCATTAGTCTGTGTCTTAAAAATATCTGCTGGAAATGTTCTCATTTTTTTGTTAACAGTGATTTATCTATGTATAAAGCCATCTGCACCCCCTCCCTCATCCCCCACCCACAGAGCGTTGACCTGTCCTTTCAATGTAATCTAGTATAACACCTTCACTGTAGTACTGTAGTACAACTCCTCTGCCACCACGTACGCAATTCAACGGTTTTGAGGTCAAGAGGGCCAATGTCAGGAAAAGGCAGTGCAATTTTACTTTCATCCTTTAAATTCGATCTTTGTTTAAAAGTATCCATCTTCCTTTGCTTTTTTGTATGAACCGCAGAGTGAAAGAAATACAGAGCAAGAGATCACAGATATTTTTCCTTCAAATCTTAATGTCTATCGGTTTACGCTCTCACGATATCTACAGAGCTGTCCATCATGGCTGCTGCATTAACACCAAGGCAGCATCGCTTTAAATCTCTCCCTCTGTCTTTCTGAAAACCGCATGAGCTGTACTTCCTTGTTAGTTTGATTGTGTGACAGAATGAAGCACAACAAGCTGCAATCAGAGAGATAATGTACAGGAAATGTGTGTGTGTGTTTGTGTGTTTTACTATTTGGTTGCTATTAATCGCCCCCTGGCTCCTTAAATCTACTTTGTGCAGCTGATATATGCACAACAGTCAGGAAACGTAGGTGAATGATGTTACTGTACTACTTAGTCACACGGTTGCATCACAAAACTGCAAGACTTATTTATGCAACCCACGTTGGCCAGTACTCCATTTCAGTCAACCTAATCATAATATTTTTTCTGCGTTTTAATTGAATATCACAACCCAGGATGTGTCTGGCAAGACTGCTGTATTAGATCCTACTGCATCTGACAAGCATGATTGCCTTTCATGTTTGGCAATGCCCATAACCGCAAGGTTGAAGTCCAGGACAACGCAGCGTAGCGTTTGCTCCGCTATAGCTCATTACCTTGTTTCATTAACACAGACCCCCACTACCATAAGCTTGTTGGCAGAGAGATTTGCGAGTGAGGTGTTAGAGGTTACTGCTAAAATTATGTGGTCTATCAGCTATAATGTTACACACAAGCTAGGAAGATTATTGCTACTCTAGATCAATTTGCCTGTTTAACATGTTTTTTAGTTTGTCCTGACAACCTTCTTTTGCTTAACCAACACATACACACAGACATGATGTTTAAAAAATCTAAAGAAATTGTAGGATTGCTTCCTTTTAGAGGAACACCAATTCCATTAGATGGCAGTGTAGCTTGTGTTAAGCAGGAAACAGGTAAATGGTTGTAAGCCCCAAATTTACCATGAACACACAGTGCAGATATACAGCATGTTGTATGAAATATCATCACTTCCAAAACATCCCATAAGTGGTGAAGTTCTCTATCGCCATGGCAACAAGTCTTTTGAAGAGCAAGTCAAAAGAGGCAGTGCCAGTGATGGGTAGCACTGTTTGAGCGTCAGTAGAAAAGATGTCAGTGCGTCTGAGCTGTGATATTTGTCATTGTTACATGGAGAGGATTGTGCAGAATTTTGATGAGGAAAAGCCATTAGTGGGTCACAGGCAATTTTCTATTGCGACTAATATTCGAGACATGATTGAATCGAAAATTCTCAGCCCGAACACTAAAGGCATTATTGTAAGTTTGAACGCTTTATTTATGCGTGCATTTCAATACCATGCGGCGGCCAAAGTGGGTCCAACTAAAAGCCCTTGTAAGAGATTGTAGCTAAACTCCGGAATGATAGGTGGGCGGCCTGTCATGGTTAAAATAACTAGTATTTGTGATTAACCTGAAGGTTTTCTCTGCACATTTTAATATATGAAGAAAATGGTTACAACAGGATCAGTGTGTTCTGCTTTGATGTTTAATGGCGGAGACAATATTTTTCTCTTAGAAGTCATAATGCATTGTGCTTTCGCGTCATTTCTGTCAGAACGCACGGTACTAATAATACATGTCAGAGGATCGTGGTGGTAAATAGATACAGATTGTTTGTCAATTTGCCACAAAGACAGGATAAGTCGCCTCCTCTACCCTCCAGGCTTAACAGAGAACAGAAAAACATGGCAGAAACAGAGAGAGAGGGAGAGAGGGAGAGAGAGTATGTGGGAGTGAGACGGCTGCATGTGCTTGAGACATAGTGAAAGCTTCCTTTCGTCTACCCCTCCATACCCCTCCCCCCATCACCTCTTTTTCGTCTCTCTGGCTGATCAATCCTTCCCTCAGAACACCAGACAGATGCTCTAAATCTATTATTTAGAAAGAGGGGGAATTTCTACATCTAAGGAGACCTCAAATGAGCACACTTACACTCTCTCTCTCACAGTCACACATACACAAATAGCCCGTTGGTGCAAAAGTGCCACTTTAGGGATCTCCATCGAGTCTGTCAAGGCATATCTAGTCAAATTAGAAATAAAAGTGGCCTGTCCTCCTTTTCCAGCACCTGCTTTCATCTCGAACTACAATTAGCTTCTACGTTTCGCATTCAGTTGAGTCACATTTCCTTCAAGTTTGTGACGCACACTTTTAAATTACATATTCCGCACAGATTCTTCTTAAATCTTACATTCCATGCTCATTTTACTTTTCCTTCTTGAGAAGCACTCTGCATTAAAGGAGAGGAACCTAATGGGCCTTGTCTACAATAGACATTTTAACCTGATGTGTCTTCACGATTGAAGCCTCACAAAAAGAACATGATTTTTCTCTGTAAAAGGCACATTTACGGGTTTAAATCTCCGAACCTCACAGGGTGTCATTTCTCATGCTCCTGAGCCAAAACGGTGACTGCGCTCAAAGCCCTGCTATCATTCCGCGTAGGAGTGAGAAGAGGGAGCTGTTGATCTCTATTATAGAGTCATCATTTCATAACCACACATCTTCTTAACTAGTGGCATCCACCAGAGACACACAGCATATTGAATATCATGTGAATAGTAAACAGGCTGGGGGTCTTTCATGCAATAACAAGCTTATGTCAGTTTACTGGCTGCTAAGTTAGTAATGTGATTTCAGTTTTATTGATCACAGTGCTGTGTATTTATTTCAAAGAGACCAATTAGTACTTTAGAAATCCAAATGGATGTATCTCAGTTGGCAACACACAGTATAAGGGGTGGACTGGCATAGCTAAATATTTATTCTGAAGGTAAGAACACACAAGTCATAAAATATTGCATGTGATTTTAGGTTATGTCAGGGACAAATGGAAGGTGATTACCATATGGGTTTTAATTGTCATGATTCTGTACAATGCTAAAACAAGGTACAAAAATAACAACACTGCATATATACAGTATAAACAAAAACAATCATTTAATGAGACCACAATTGCCTTATAATTGACCTCTTAACCATTCAGTTACCACATTTTCTCCAAAAAAAAATATAGTTAAACGATCATTGTTTAGGCTGTATATCTGAAAGGCAGCTGTGAAAAACACTTAAAGGCAGTTGAAGTAAGATAAAAAAGTAACAGCGCCTGGTAAGTGCTGTTACTATCTGGAAGTAGACACTACAATACACCCTGCAAGAACTTGTTTGCTTTAAACCATTTCCAGTAACAAATAATTTTTGCATCCACACTAAAAAAGTAAAGACAGTCAAACAGAACATATTTCATTTTTAATATACACTTGAGCAGGGTCAATGGATTTCTCTATAGGTCGGGATACCCAGAGCAACGTGCTTGTTTGATTCGAAGTTCAGTATAAAGCGGCAGAAGTGTCAATGGTTGAAGACCTGATCAGCCTCAAGTTGCTCTTGACACACCTCCTTTTTCTGGACCAGACTGCTACAGTAATCATTGTTTGCAGCTGTGCTCTTCTGCGGGCAGTTTATAAAATCTGTGCTATAAGTTGAGCAGGCAGAATACAAGTTGGGGTGTTGTGGTGAATGTTAAGCTACCTTAAGTTCTTATGCGTTATACAAGGGTTTGACACCATTTTATTTCTTTGATTTGTTTTGTTGTTGGTGGGTGGGTGGGTTTGGTTGGGGCAAGAGATCTTTTCGATCAATGTTTAAAGTTGGAGCATGGCTAGCAGTTTTTAAAAAAAACAAAAACAAAGTTTGCCAAAAGTACAATAGCTACCACCTGATTATAATGTGGGAGTTTATTTTTATTATTTTGTGGTCAGACAAGGTTACGAATTGAACCGAAGTTCCCACTCCAAACTTAAAATAAAATAAAATCAAAAAAATAAAATCTGGGTTGCACCTTGTCTGCACTCCCTTTGATGTTGATGTGCTCTGGAAAAAATCAGTGCATTTAATTTTAATCATGGTATACTGTTTCTTCCTAATTTCCCCAAATCTTAAAATCCTCACTCAATGGGCATGGGTATGGGAGGTGTTAAAAATGGCTTAACAATCTGATATAGCGGTTTTCAATGAGGCTTTTGTAAACTTGAATTGTAATTTTTTTAAATCAATGTGGGTGTTTGACTACATTAATATAGAGCCTTTCTAGTTTTCTTTCATAGGTAGTGTTAGGGATTTTGAACCTAAAACATTGCCTGCTTACCCACCCCCAACCCAGACTCATTTACTCCAATGGACCGCCTAATTAGTCCCCTACCACTATGAGTAAATAAATAAATAAATGCCCCACAATAAACTCATTCAATGAGTAATGGAGCAGTATGCTGTCAGGTATTGTGTTTGTAAAATGCTGTTTGCTTACACTGGCTTATTGTGTTAACATTTCCGTTCTCGCCAGCGCTGTTTGTGTGGGTGACAATATTGAGCGTTTTTGTTTTTCTCTCTTTGTTTACCCTCGATTTGTCTTCCACTGAGAACGCGGGGTGCTGCTTTCGTGGGAATACGTCGCGTGGAAATTCAATCCCGGCTAAAGCTACTTTGGGCCTCTCTCTCGCTGTGTGCCCTTTGTAAAGCAGGATTTGGTGTAAATGCTCCATTCCTGATCTGTTACTTGCTCAACGTCAGCCTGCAACAGGCTAGTCACCGACAACTGCCTGGAGATTAGCTAGCACACCATCTTAAACCCACAGATTTGCTCAAATGAATGTAATTTTAAAACAGTCCCATGGATTTTCTTGAAGACTGACAGACTATTTGGGAGAATCCCATTAAAAGAATCTGTTTTAGAATGTTCCGTGCAATACACCTGTCAATCACTCCGACCATTTGCAAATCCAGAAGTGTCTGCAAAAGATGTGGCATCACTGGCTATACTGCATGTAATATTAAAAGGAAGTGTCTGAAGTGCATAGGCTGTAGGGACACACACACACACACTTGTGGAGTTGTCAAAGTTACTCTGAAGGGGAAAGTGGAGAAATCTGTGCCATTTTTGATTAAATGTATTCTCTAGTCAAACTAAAGTAAAACTTATACTAATATGGCTAATTTTATTTTTTTTGATTGTGTTAGCTCAAGTGTTTAACATTTTGTGTTTAAGGCAACAGGAATATATCTTAAAACAATTGCCCCATATTAGGTTTAAAATTTTGAATACAAATATCAACATAAATAAGAAACAATTTGCCAATGAACAATCCCATTCCTCTTGTTTTGCTGCACATTACTCACATTTCTCCCGTTTTATAAACGGGAACAGGAAAAGTAATATTCAGATTAATATTTACTTAGTTTAACGTTTACTTATTTAATCTTTTGCCAAAGATATTACACGTTCTTACACATAGTAAGATATTAGCAATATTTTCTTGATGCATATTTTTGTTTTTACAAGTTTGTCATGTAGAAAATGCCATGTAGAAAATGACATGCACAAAAAATGCTGACAACTTTACTGTACATGATAGACCATGTCTAAATAAATGTGAAATGTGTGCAGTGTACACAGCTTACCCACTGACATATCTTACCCTCTCTGACTTCATACACTCTCTACACTCCCATGATCCTTTGAGGCAGCTGCTGTTTTATGATAGTGTAACGACAACATGTGCTCACACTTTCGGTGTCCTTGGTTAAATCCTGAAGGTCGTCATGACTACATCTTTCTTCCTGCAGGAGCTTATTGACTATTGATGTCTGCTTGTGTTGATCCGCTTCCAGGCACCCACGCGAGAGAGAGGTAAAAAAACAGTGAGATTGTTTGCTCAGTATGAATATCATGTCATTAGATTGATAACAGTGAGAAGGGAAGGGAATGAGGCTATTAGCCTGGGTCTTTCCCAGACAAATGTCCTGTAAAGAGGATTAGCTGTGGCTACATTTGCATCAATGGCTGAAATCGAAAGTCACACAGAGAGGCTTGCAGAGGAATTGACACGAAGTATTTGCGACCATAAAGAGTCAGAATGCACCAATATTGGGTGAGATCTGAAATGTCATATGCAGCTAAAGTCATGACGAAATATCAAAATCTGTTGAGGTATTTACGGAGAATGCCAAAGCAGCTGCTGCCCTCCAAAGCGCCTTCACAAAAAACAAGGGAACAAACCGCTTCTAGGTTGGCACAATAAACGATGGAAAGAAAGGGAAAAAAAATCTTCATAATGCCTCACCTTTATGAAAAAACGAAATATCAGCAGGGATCCACTACAAGGCCGACTGCTGCTTTTGCCATGAATCACTTGAGCGGGTGTGAAATGTCAGCTGAGTGGCCTTTTGCAGGAGGCTGGAACTGGCCTTGAGAAGCCCCTCTTTTGGCCTTTCAGAGAGCCCCGTGAATTGACTGGGAACTGGAGGGGGGGCACCAGGGGGAACCGGGCCATGCCAGCACCATGGTGGGCTTTTCAACTACTTTGGTATCATCTCTTGGTCCACAAGCTCTTGTTTTATAACAGGAAGTGTACTATTTGTGTCTACGTGTACTAACTTGTTTGTGTCAATGTGAAAGTGTGCGTGTGTTTGCGAATTGGAATTATTGTTATCCCTGTCACCTGCTCTAGCACAACTGAGTGATTTGAATACCGAAACATGCTGTCCAAATGTTATCAAACGCAAATATTTATACGAATTTCGAATGCCGACAGAGAGTGCTCGTGTTTACATGTGCATAACAAACCGCAACACAATTGGACAACGCCAGAAAAGTCACGACAAGCCCTCTGAGCCAATGGGCTCACTAATACAAATCAATTCTATTGTGTTTTTATATTTTGATCCATGCTAACAGAGCTGCTCTGACCCACCATGTCCCAGGCTGGTATTTGGCTAAAAAAAACAGCAAAAGGGTCACATTAGCATAAACGTTTGAGCAAGAGAATGCTAAACTGCCAGACGAAACACAGATTGACACCTTCCTGACATCTGCCATGTATGTTCCATGTTCCTGCAAGTACATGCTTCCATGTTAAAGGTGTTCCTGACACAATTTGCAGATGGCTCAACCAGTGGTAAGATTTGAGCCTGGTCTGAGGCTCAATTTGGCTCAGGAATTGGGAGCTGCTAAACTGTGACATTTGAAGCTCACCTCTTCAGCTGTCCAGACATCGCCCGAGAGGATAAAGGTGCAGAGCACATAACAGCGGTGATGATTTCAGCAATCCGGTGTATGACACTGTGAATTATGTCCAGCAGCCACCTGTCCTATTCCACTCCCCCCCAAAACTCTGTAATGCAGTGCTGCAGGGGCTAGGGTCATACCAAAAGCTTCCCTTGGTTTATACTAGCATCAGCGATTCCCTTTATAGACCGTTCACACAATATGCTGCACAGCACTTTCCCTTTCTCTCTCTCTCTCTCTCTCTCTCTTTTTTATTCGAGCCCAGACAAGCACCCGTGCACCCAGCTAGGGGGTTTTAATTAGAGGTTGTGGTTTTTGTAACGGATGTCTTTTTCATCTGTGCGAGGACCCCATGCGTGCTATTCACTCATGTAAGCTGATGTTGCCGCTGACATAACTTATGGCCATAACTTCGTGCCTACTAATCAAAAACGCGCTCCAGAAGCATAAACAGTGCTTTAAACGGCTACCGTTGGTATTTTCCACACAAAGTGGGCTGCAGTGAATGCCTCTTTGTCAGTTCAGATTCTTTACCCATCAATTTTACTGAGCGCCAAGGGAGCCGTGACATACACAAGGAAAACTTCATTAATCAAACATTTTCCTATGCAAACAATATTTGTCAATGTAAAACAATGGCATCTATACACAAAAGGAATGAGAAATCCCATTAATGTTCAACAAGATGTTTAGGGATGGGAGGTTTGGCTTTTTTATGCACAAGACATTTTCTCCCTATTTCTACACACCTCCCTGCACCCTTTTTTTGTTGGCTTGTAAAGCTACTTTTTTTACTTTTCAAGAAATTGATAAGCAGTTGTGATTTAATTTCATATTTAATCTGCAAATCATTTTTTTTTAATTATTATTTGGCAGTTAAAATACTTAATATTTAATATGTAGGAAAAACTATAAATAAGCTATTTGAAGGTGGGCTTTTCCTGAAAGTGTAATCACTGTGGCTTTGTGATGCTTTTAACATTGCTATATTTGTATGAGCATCCCTATGTAGCCCGACCAATGGCATCTGGGGAGGGACTATCTGTCTACCTGACCAATAGGAGACAGGTGGAACGTTATTTTTGCAATTCCGTTCAGTGACACTAGTGGCACAGAAAACACGCACTTCAGCTTTAAGAGTTCATACTGTTAGTTGTACTACAATAAATCCAGCAAGAACAGGAATGCCACTTATTTCTGCTGAGTACAGCTCTTTCAAGAGCGCATGATGGCTTCCTCTCTGTATTCATGTAGCATCTTCCAAAGAGAAGGAATCTTAAGAACGGTCACTTACTATTCTGACAGCTCACTGCCAGGCGTGACGCCAAACTCTGAGAGGAGCTTGTCTCTAATAAAAATCATGAGTCAGCGTATCCTGATTGGGTGCCAGCATTCGTCTAAAATGTCAAACAAGCCAAATATGCCTGCGGTTTAGCGATGATGACAATGGAAGGTGAATGAAACCATTAAGTAGGCCAAAAAACAAGGATTGTGACCTAATATCTATAGAGTGCAGAGAACACATCCAGTTTTTCTGCTGCTAGGTCTATTCATGTTTAGAACAAGGAACAACTTGCGATGGTATGACAGGCATGTTTTATAAAATTGGATGCCGTTATCAGGGCCAGGAACTGATTTTTAACTCAAGGACAAACACTCAGCTGTGAACTAGAGCTCAGCGTCTATAACCAAATTGGTCTCTAAAGTCTTGCTCCACAATGCAGCTTGGTGGTGTAACAATAAAGAGCTGATTATGGTGTATAGCACAGACTTTAACACATTCTATAGCCTATGTATATTGCAGTATTCAAACAAAGCCAAAAAAAACTGTCTGGCCCACACACCTCCGCCCAAAAAAAGAAACAACAAGTGTGTTTTGTCTAAAGGGTGCCAAGCTGAATAATTGTCATGTTGGAATTCTGTTCTGGAAGACAATATCTATTTAAATTTGGTCCTAATGGACAACAGTGCTTAATTTACTACTTGCTTGGTCAATTCTTTTCATATTGTAGAGACCTTCAGCAAGTCAGTTCATTAACTTTAGGCCTCAAAGCCAGGCTCTTAAACATTTTAATTAAAAGACTGAAAATCTATAACAACATATTAAGAGCCTTGGGCTCAAAGAACAGAGTGGAAAACCCAGCTGAGGTCCTGGCCCAGCCTCTCAAAATGGGGTGCCAGGTCTGTGTGCTTCAGTCTAAATTGATTTGAAAATTAAAGTAAGGTATTAAAAGGCTAATGCCTAGCTGATAAAGTTAAAGTTAGATTCATTTAAGACTGTTATTATACTTAGACACTGGTCACCTTATTGGAGCTTTTTTAATTAATATTAAAAGACATGTTGTTTATGTTTTTAAATGACAAAGCAGAATAGAGGATTATGTTTTGCCCTTTATTGTAATTTAATTTATACTTGAATTTATTTGTTTATTGGATAAACTTGGCAGTTCACTTCAAAACAGATTAATATCTCTTCATCTCCATGAGCTCATTCACACCTGGTATTAAATGTCTTGGGTTATCCAATCACAAGTGAAAAGTGCTAAATACAGATGTAAGGGTTTCTTAAACAATTTTTGTAGAATTTTACTGTAATTGGATTTTCAACAGCAGTTAACTAAAACAAGTATAAATTGATTATTGACAATAACTTTCAGAGTAACAGCCAATTATAACCTATTCAAAAAATACCTTAGAACACAATTTTCTGATTTATTTATGGTTTCAGATCAGACAGATTTAAAATTGTTAGAATTAGACAAACCACCACTGTGAGC